>JAKSZT010021121.1:296345-431626 GCA_026826555.1 Tolypeutes matacus
TTGAGAGAAGAATACCATCTCACACCTTATACAAAAATCAACTCAAGATGGATCAAAGATCTAAATATAAGAGCCAAAACCATAAAGACCTTGGAAGATAATGTCGGGAAGCATCTACAGGACCTTGTAATAGGAAATGGTTTCATGAACTTCACAGCCAAAGCACGAGCAGCAAGAGAAAAAATAGATAAATGGGATCTCATCAAAATTAAAATCTTCTGCACCTCAAAGGATGTTATTAAGAAAATAAAAAGGCAGCCTACCCAATGGGAGAAAATATTTGGCAACCATATATCTGATAGGGGTCTAATATCCTGCATATATAAAGAAATCCTACACCTTGAAAATAAAGACAAACAACCCTTTTAAAAAATGGGCAAGTGACCTGAAAAGACACTTCTCCAAGGAAGAAATTCAAATGGCTAAAAAACACATGAAAAAATGCTCAACATCACTTGCTATCAGGGAAATGCAAATCAAAACTACAATGAGATACCATCTTATACCCATCAGAATGGCAGCTATTAAAAAAACAGGAGACACTAAATGTTGGAGAGGATGTGGAAGAATAGGAACCCTCATCCACTGCTGGTGGGACTGTGGTATGATCCAGCCACTGTGGAGGACAGTTTGGCGGTTCCTCAGAAAACTAACAATAGATCTTCTGTATGATCCAGCAATTCCAATGCTGGGTATATACCCAGAACTGAAAGCAAAGACACAAACAGATATATGCACACCAATGTTCATAGCGGCATTGTTCACTATTGCCAAAAGTTGGAATCAGCCCCGGTGCCCATCAACAGATGAATGGATAAGCAAAATGTGGTACATACATACAATGGAATATTACTCAGCTGTAAAAAGGAATAAAGTGCTAACACATGGAATAACGTGGATGAATCTTGAAGACCTTATGTTGAGTGAAGCAAGCCAGGCACTGAAGGATGAACAGTATATGACCTCACTGATTTGAACTGAGGAAAATGAGCAGTCTCTGAGAACCATTGTCTGAAAGATAGGTTAACAAGAGAGAGAAAGAGAAGAGCAGGCTCTGAGCCATCACCCATATGGACATAATCTATGGTAAAGGGATAGAGTATAGTTGCATATTGAAGGATAGGACAGATGAGTAGTGATATTACTGGGTTTGGTGGTGCAGCGTTGACAGGTGGGTAGATTAGGAAGGGCAGGTTCAAATACCCAGGGCATGTAACTATGAATCTTGACATTCCATGAGTCAAGACAGGGGAGTGTTATATGCCCCAGGGGGGTGGGGAGGAAGGAACAGTTAAGATCTAATGGGGTATTTAGGGGTCTTGGGAAAGGTTTTTCATTACCTTACAGTAATGGACACAGGACATGGTAAATATCATCAAAACTTATTAAACTGTATCGTCTAAATTGTGAAGAAAAAAAAAAAAAAAGAACAAATCACTGCCCCTTCCATAATGGAAGTGATCCAGTGTAATCACCTGCCACCAGATAGCAGGCTGATCACCTCAGGGAATAATGCCATATCAGGGATTGATTATTGACATCCAATAAACTGTCCACAATTTAAAGTATGCAAGTATGTAAGTTTTGACTTAAACACACACAATTGTAAAGCCATCACGACAATCAAGGTAATGGGCATAATATCTGTGTGTTTTAGAAAATCTCCCTGGTGACATTTTTATGTGTATCTCTTATCATGGACCAGTGCTCCAGGAGAACCATGGTAAATAGTGTCACAGAGGGACAGAGACACACAGAAGCTCCAAGGGTCAAAGGGAAGTCTTCGTGGAAACCAAGGCTTTGGCCACAAGGAGATGAGGGGGAAAGATATGAGCATAAGCAAAGTGGAGTGGAGAGGACCTGGCTGGGAGGTTTGGGGATGGATGGAAAAGTGAGTCTGGGTCATGTCATGGAAAGCCTTTAGGGCCAACAGGAGGTGTTAAACCCACATGAGGGAACCATTAAAATGTTTTCAGTAAGAGAGGGCTATGGAATATATGACCCTTCTAATCCCTTTGTAGAGCATACTGACTGTAACAGTCATGGGTTTTAGTTGCAAACAACAGAATGCATTCTAACTCTTTTATACAAAAAAGGAATTTATTAAAATTTACAAAATTACTGCCACTTGCTTGCTCTTTCCCCAGTCACCAAACTGACACTCCCTCTTTAGCCATGTCCAAACCGTTCCCATTCTCAAAGAAAGCTCCACACACACAGCTAGCTTCAAGATATCCCTCTCATCTGCCCCCTGCTCACTGCTGCATGTTCTTATGTAGGTTTCAAGGCTCAACTGAGACCTGCCTCCTCCAGGAAGTGACTTTGGTTCCTCCATCCCACGCCTGGCCATCAGTGGCTTAATGGCATCCTCTCTTGTACAGAAACAACCTGTTTTGAAGGCCTTCAGCATACAAACTAGTAGAGACCAGGGACTCTAATCTGAACTCTTTTTGTCTCCCCATAGCCACCATAATAAGATGACTAACACTTATACAGAATTTACTATATACCACCCAATGTTCTAAAAGCTCTATTTATATCAACTCAAATCTCACAATAACCTTATGAAATTGGTATTCTATTCTTACCCCCATTTCATAATTGAGGCACAGAAAGTTTAAATGACTTACCCAAGTTCACACAGCCAGTAAATAGCAGAGACAGGAATCAAACCCAGGCAAAGAATGGGGCCCAGAGAGTGATATGGCTTTCTCGTAGGCACACTGCATCCCTTGATGTGTACGGAAGAGCTGACCTGAAAGCAGTGAGCCAGGGTTGCAGTTCCAGCTCTTCCCTCGATTTCTAAATGTGCTTGGAGAAAGCACTACCCTTGCTGGCATCAGTTTCCTCTTTTATCATTTAGCAAGTTGCATGTTTTTCTTTTTTTTTAATCAACTTTATTAAGGTAAAATTTACATTCAATAAAATTTACCATTTTTCTTTTATTAAAATTTTTTGTGCTTTTTCCTTTTTTTATTTTCTTTCTCTTTTGTCCTTTTTTTTTCTTTCTTACAAACCCTTGTGTTGAGGGCTGACTTTCAATAGATTGCAGTGAAAATTTTACCATTTTTAAGCATGTAACTGATAAATTTCAACAGATGTATACAGTTGTGTAACTACTAACACAATCAAGAAATAGAAGATTTCCTTTACTCTCAAAAGTTCCTTCCTGCTCCTTTGCATTTCATTTCCTTCCCCAAAATGCTTGCCCCTGGCAACCAAAATTTCCATCACTTTAGTTTTCTATAACTATACTTTTGCCTTTCCTGGGACTTCAGGTAAATACAGTCATACAGCATGTTGTTTTTTATGTCTAGCATGATGTGTTTGAGTTTCAATCACGTTGTTGCATGGGTCAGCCATGCATTTTTTTTTATTGCTGAGTAGTATTTATATGTTTACGCAACAACTTGTTTATCCATTCACCAATTGAAGCATATTGGATTGTTTCCAATTTTTGGCCATTGTGAATAAAGCTGCTGTGAACATAAACATAGATATTTTTGTGCAAACATATTTTTTCATTTCTCTTGGATAAGTACTTAGGAATGGGCCTGCTAGGTCATATGATAAATATATGTTTAACTTTATTTTTTTTAAACGGTCAAACTGTTTCCAGTGGCTGTGTCATTTTTGCATTCCCAATAATGACATATTAGAGTTCCAGTTGTCTCACATTCTCAGTCCAACGCTTGATATGATCAGTCATTTTAATTGTAGCCATTCTAGAGATTTACAAATGGCACATATTTGAAAAAATGATCTCCAAGGCTTTATCATCCCACCATAATCTCTGTGGATTCTTCTTTCTACCCCAGACAGAGCAAATGGAGGAAACTGCAGGGGACTGCCTGATTTTCTGCTTCTGACATGAACCCGCCTTTGGGTTTGAGGGCCTTGGGGAAACAACAGAGAAGAGCACCCAGTATCTCAGCCCAATAATTCCCTCTTCACATGGTACTATCATAATAGTCCTATGGGGTGGAAATTTGTTCTCCCCATTTTACAGATGAGCAAACAGTTTCAGAGGTGTTCTATGACTCATCCAGAATGAGACATGGAGCCACAGAATGTTAGCACTGGAAAAGATGTCAGAGGTTAAAGAAAATAACCCCCACCATCATTTTACTGATGAGGAAACTGAGGCCTAAGGTCAATGACTATGCCTCGGTTTCCTCATCCGTAAACTGAAGATAATAATGGTGCCCAAATTCAGAAAGCAGTGTGAGGAGTAAATGATTTAATACATGTAAAGCACTTAGAGGTAAGCTCTCAATAAATAATAGCTACTATACAATGCTGCTCACACTCTCCTTTTATTTCCAGATAAGATTTATCCATGACATGTGTCTTAGTTTCCTGTGGCTGCTGTGACTAAGAACCACAGACCAGGTAGCTTAAAACAAAAGAATTTATTCTCATTGCTCTGGAGACTAGAAGAACAATATCCAGGAGTCAGCAGGGCCATGGTTCCTCTAAAACCTGTGGGGAAGAATCCTCCCTTTCCTCTTCCCAGCTTCTGGTGGTTTGCCGGCGATCCTTGGCATCCTTTGGTTTGCAGCTGCAGCACTTTACTCTGTGACTCTGTTGTCACATGGCCTTCCTCTCCCCTTCTTATAAGGACACTAGTCATATTAGTTTAAGGGGCCACCCTACCCAGTATGACCTCATCTTAATTTAGCTAAATCCATCTGTAATGACCTTATTTCCAAATAAGCTCACATTCCGAGGTATGTGGGTTAGGACTTTGACATATCTTTTTGGGGGGTCCAAGTCAACCCATAAGAACATCTTTGGCTACAACTGCCCCAAACAGATTTTTCATAAAATACTCAATCTTTTGTCATTTGCGATGATGGACTGAAGATGGGTTGCATGATAAAGATCAGTGAGGACCAAAAGAATTGAGGACATATTATTCAGAAGGTAGGAAGATGGCTGTGATTTCAGGAACCACGTCCTAAAGATGTAGAACAATGAGCCTGGCTATCTCTCATTACAGAGATGAACTGCCATCTGGGCCCAGCTGGCAGCTCACAAAGGGTCATTGTCATTGTGTGTCTGCTTTAACAAACTCCCCTGAAAGAAGGGCAGTAGTGCAGGTAATCAGTGTGTTCCTGCCTCCACATGGTGCTCTCTCACGTTGCATGCCACATTGCAGTTGACCAAGGGCAAAACCTAGGCAGGCTTTATCTTGGCTCATCCTCAAAGCATCCATGAGCAGGGGCCAGAGAATGTCTATAACCATACCCAAGGGAGTAACATCTCCATTTTACACACTAGAAACTGAGATGCAGAGTTGTTGTATAACTTTATAGAAGGTCACACAGCTAGCACATGCCTTAACCAAGACCCAAACTACTTTATGGTCTTTGATTCCCCATTTATTCCTATCTAAGTCTTAGACCCAAAGGACTGTAGTAACCCAGTGATTTTAACTTTTTCCATTGCTCTGCTCCAACCATAAATGCTCTAGAAGCTCCATACAGTTCTGTGTGAAGGTGATATTCTTTTCATTGTTGCACTCTTTTTTTTGAGCTATCAAGGAACCATAACAGGGTCCCGAGTATACTGCCTTATGTGCTGTGGTGGAGCCCCCCAACGTACCCAGTTAAAGGAGCACAAAGCATTTGTGGTCCAGGGAATCCCGAGACTCTACGATGACGACTTGCCATTTTAAGTGGTCAAATTTCTGAATAAAATAACATTTCTAACCATTACAAAGGACCTCTGGGTACCAAAGAAAATAACTTGACATGGCAATTACACTCTTAGGTATTTACCCAATAAAAATGAAAACATGTCCACAAAAACACTTGCACGTGAGAGTTCATTGTAGGTGGAAACAGCCCCAATGTCCATCAATGGGAAAGACTATAGCCACACAGTGGAACACTATTCATCAGTAAAAAAGAATGACTTTTGCAGAGCAGCATGGAGGAATCTCAGAAACATTAGGTTCATTAAAGGAGCCAAACACAGAAGAGTACATACAGTATGATTCTGTTTATACGACTTTATAGAACTATGGTGATAAGAATCAGAACGATGATTGCCTCGGGGCAGGGTGGGTGGTGGGAAAGAAACATAAGGTAACTTTCTAGTGTAATGGAGAAGCTCTATATTTGGCTTGGGACAGTGGTTTTACAGGTGTATAATTTATTAAAACACATTGAAGTGTACATTATACCTCACTAAATGCATAAATGAGTTATATTTCATTAAATTATACTTCCTTTTTTAAAGTTTGAATTGGGGGCGGGCGGCAAGGGAAGAGCCCCATCCATTAAGAAAATGTGTTTCCCCATAAGCCAACACTACTCTCTCTCACATTTTGTTCTGTGTATGGCACCCAAGTCTTTGACCTTATATATGTCATATGCTCACTTTGGAGAAGATTTTCAGAAAAATGATCCTTGGTTGTTTTAGTTTGCTAAAGGCTGCCAAGGCAATATACCAGAAATAAGTTGGCTTTTACAATGGGGATTTATTAACATAAATGCTTAAATTTGCATACAGTTGCAAAGCGGAGATAAAGTGTCCAAATCAAGGCATCAGTTGGACTCCGGTACCATGACAAGGCACAATGGCAGCATCTGCCAGTCTCTGCCTTCTCCCCTGGGCTCCAATGCTTTCAGCTTCTAGCTGCTCCGTCAGTGGCTTTCCATCTCAGCTTCTATGGGTTCCTCTCTCTGTGCCGCTGAGCTCCACCAAGTCCAGCCTCCGGCCTCCAGGATCCCCTCTCTCAGCCCCTGGGGGTTTCTCTGACTCTCTGGTCCCCTCTCTCTGTACTCATCCATTTATAAAGGACCCCAGTAAGAGGATTAAGACCCACCCTGGGCAATGCCTTGTTGGGGTAATCTAATCAAATGGTCCCACCTACAATAGGTTCACATCTACAGGAATGGATTTCATGTTTCAATGACATGATTTTCCAGAGTCCATACTGTCTCAAACTTCCCCATTGGCCTTCTGCTAATCATTAAGCCAGCATCGATGGAGCACCCACCATATGCCTGGAAACACCTAGAGGTAGTGGACTAGAAATACAGAACAAATAAGACACAGCCCTATTCTGGGGAGGTTCACAAGAACACAGAGGAAATAAGTCAGTATTGATGAAAAAGCCCCAAAAATCATTCAAAAAATAGTATGCTGCTAGTCACAAGACAGTGAGGCATCCTGACTGGAGGTCAGGAAAAATGAGCCCTGAAATGGGGTGACAGGCAGAGAAGAGAAGAGATGGGCATTCAGCTGCAAGGAACAGCTTCTTACACTCAACCAACATTTATTCCTTGCTTCTTGAATACCTCTCTATGCTTCATAAGAAAGGTGGTTTCTCTTACCCCTAAGTAAGAGAGGCCTCTGGAATCAGACTGCATGGTTCTGGAGCAAGTTACTTGGCCTCTTTAATAAGGATGACATCAATCAAGACGCACCCTTCATGAGGCTGCTGTGATGACTAGAACACACCATCCATGTGGAGGGGTTAGCTTACACTCAGGTACAGAGTAAATGCACCATAACTGTGAGATACCACCATTGTCATTGTTGTTGTTAATATATGCCAGAAACTTGGGCAGGTCCTGGAAATTCAGAAGTAAACTCTGGTTTACCAAAAAGGATCAAATAAATACAAAAGTAGGCAGTAATGAAAGAATTGAAGGACCTAAAAAGGTATAAGACTTACAGAGACCAAATAATAAAATGGCAGAAGAAAGTCCTGCATTATCAGTTGTCACTTTAAATGTAAGTGGATTAAAGTCCCCATTCAAAAGGCAGAGATTGGCAGAATGGATTTAAAATAGAAAAAATAGACCTTAAGTCAGAAGAAAAGTCCACATTCTAGTGGGGGAGACAGCAAGTTGACAGATCATTCCTCAGACAAAAGAAGAAATCTAAAAACTCTGCGCTGTAGATGATCTCTATCCCTACAGAGGTCCTGAACAGGGAAATTACTGTCCTAAGTTACCAGAGCAAAAACAGCCCAGTGTGGAGTCAGCCTTCTGAGCCTCAGTCTGGAGGAAAGTCCCTCTGAGAGAAAGGCCCATGTACCCTTGTTTCTTCAAATCCCTCAGAGCTGATTATCATTCTCTGGAAACAGTTGTCCCTCAGTGACTGAGGAGACAAGCTGATTGACCTCTTTACCTACTCCTTGTGCTCGATCAATTTATTTAGAAGCAACTCTTGGCTGCTTACTGGAAGCTGACAACCCCATCATCCCCTCAACAAACCAGGCAGGGGCCTACAGATGGAGATGATCAGTAGAGATGGTGTCTCGGGGCACAGAGAAACAGAAACAGATTTTTCAAGAGCTGATCTGACAGCCTGGCCCTGATTCTGGAAAGGCACACTGCAATCCATCTTGGCACTGGCTAAGGAAGCAGCCAGGAACGCGGCCTTGCCTGTCAAACCTGCAGCATTCTTGCCCACGTCTCTTGTTTCTTGTGGACTTCCTTGAACCAGAGACAATGTGTGCTAGAGCTAGGAGCCAAACAGTGCAAGCGTCAGCTGCTTTTCATCTGATTCTTCAGCTTTGCCTCTGAGTCACTGTTTCATTGTGACATCCATGGCTAACTTCAACAACTTCACACCCTTCAACTATTCAGCCTAATTAAGTATTCTTTCACACTGATTGCTTAAGAAAGAAGAGGTATACATGGAGTATGTCAACTAATAAAGGAAAGAATAGAAATAGCACTAATTGTCCTGCCCTCTAACACCTGAGCAGTAGCTGCAGAGTAGTTGTGGAGGTCTGGGCTTGTCGCCCCTATAGAATGGAGAGGGCTCAAAACAGACGGGACACAAATGAGGCCCTGCTGGGCCACTGAGTAGCTACCAGAGTCCCATCTTCCCTTTTGAGAAACACCTGAAGGGGTAGGGCTGCGTCTCAAAGGCATTATCCTGGTGGGTGGATATAATACTAACCCCCGCAGCCCCAGGCTGTGACCAGGGCTCAGACTCTTGAAAACACTTCCACCTGAAATACAACAACTTCTTCACCGGAGCAGAGCCAACTTCTCCCTGACCTGTCTCCCCCAAGGCACTATGTTCGAGCTGGGCATCTTGCCTCTCATTGGCTTCCATCATCCTCAGACCTCAGCAGAGGAAAGGGGTCTACGTGCAACTGGCTCAGCCACCTACTGAATTATGTGAAATTGCCATTTTTGCTGGTTAAAAAGGGTCAAATATAGCAATTTCATCCAATTCGAACAAATGCTTCATTGTACTTTAAGAGATACAAGCCATTTTTCTGGTTAGGTTCTGCCTCCATTCTCAAGTGATCTTTTGATTTATGATACGTTTGGGGCCAAAACATGCCCAATAGGTAAACAAATAGATATTAACAAGATGTCTCTGTTTGGTCTGTGTTAAGGTTACTAAGGGTGAAAATCACTTTTCCTTTCTGACCAAGGAGAGAAAAACCAGCTGTAAAGGAAAATCCCCAAACACAAGCTGAAACCTGCTTTTCCTTTTTTGATGCCAACTGCTCTAAGATTAGGAAATCACATATAATCAGGATCAGGCTGAGGTTTCAGGGACATATTCATGCCTCTTGCACCCCTCAGGAATCCTACCCAGGGACAGACAGAGATCAATCCACCTTCTTTCCATAAGGACTAGAAGAGGAAAGATTCTTGATAAGCACTTATTTTTTTTTAATCTTCATAGTTTATTTCATTTATCTAATAATTTGTAAATATTATGCAAGTAGAAAGGCTCACTGGAGAAAAGCCAACCAAAGACAACTAAGGTTAACATTTTGCAGTATGTTCTTCCAGATTTTTGTCTATACGTTAGATATATTTATACGTATTTCTAAACACGCAGCTGAGGTTGGTCCATCGATATTGTTGTACTCTGCTTTCTTTCACTCAGTAGTAGGTTGTAGGTTGTAAACCTATTTTTATATATTTTTAAAATCCTTCTATTGGATTGCCCATGTGAAATGACCAATATTCAAGCAGTTCTGACGTACAAAAAGAGCAATTGATACACACTCACTGATTAAAAGCATTTGTGGGAAGCGGCTGTGGCTCAATCAGTAGGGCTCCCGTTTACCATATGGGAGGCCCCGGGTTCGGTTCCCGGGGCCTCCTGGTGAAGGCAAGCCCGCCCACATGGCGCGTTTAGCTGACCCAGCGAGCACAAGCAGCAAGGGGGGGATAAATGAATAAATAAATAAAATCTTAAAAAAAAAAAAAAAAAAAAGCATTTGTGAAGCAACCTAAGTGTCCATTAACACATGAATGTGGTATAATACATACAATGGGAATATTATTCAACCATAAAAATTCATGAAATTCTACTACATGGATAACCATGAGACATCATGTTGAGTGAAATAAGCCAGACACAAAGGGACAAATACTGTATGATCTCACTTACATGAAATACCTGGAATAATACCTAGAGACAGAGAGTGGATTACAAATTACCAGTGCCTGGCATGTGGGGTAGGGAATGGGGATTTATTGCTTAATGGGTACAGTGCTTCTATTTAGGATGATGAAAAAGTTTTGGTAATGGAGGGTGGTATTGGCAGCACAATGTCGTGAATGTAATTCATATCACAGAATTGTGGTTAAAATGGGGAATTCTGAGTTGTATATATTTTACCAATGTTAAAAAGATTTTAAAGGAAAAAAAAAAGCATTTGTGAGTCTGCAACTCATTAGCTGTATGGGATATGGACAGTTCTGTTTCTCAGATCTTTTTACCCCACAAATGTGGGACAGTCCGAGGAGCCGGCCTGCAGAAGCTGATGCAGCTTTGATGGGAACTCCTTTGAGGCCCCTCAGTCTCTCCATAGGAGGCTGGTGTGCAGGGCCTAGGAGCCCTTGGTGACTGGAGTGGACAACCTGACAGCATGTGTGGAGGGAACTGGAAACCAGAAGTCAGGCAGGGGGCCTGGGACTGTGAATTCTTGGGGTGCTATCCCTCTCAGTGTTACCAGATTTAATCTAGGCTCTTGACTTATGCTGCAGAAATGAATTTCAGAGCACATCGGGTTTTAGGCCAGTAATTTATTACAGTAGAGAGGGAAGAGAAATGGGAGAAAATAACAGACCATGGGTCCCCAGTAGAGAGTAAGAGGCTGAAGACTGATAAAGAGGAATGACTTATAGACTACAATTTCCCATTATAGATTATAAATGCCCAGGTTTTACTTGTGTGTTGATCCATGCAGGGGGGACACAGCGAGAGCAGGGCACAGAAGCCAAGAGGGCCGAGAGAGTGGGAGCAGGGAGCAGGGGAGATTTGACATTTGCGCCTGTTTCTAAACCATTAATTATTCCACCCCTTTGCTAATGGCATGGGAGGAGTCCCAGGTGTTTGCTGTTTTGATTGGTTATCCCACCCATCAATGCCCCAGGAGGGCCCAATTATAAGGCCCCTAGAGAATATCCAGGGCTTCTCCTGGGAATCTCCAGGAATCTCATCCTGGGTGGCAGAAATCTCCTAAGGGTCTTCCAGCAGCCATCTTGGAGGATTGGTGTCCATGTGGACCTGTCGCCAGGTTCCAGATCCATCTACTGATTCCCTATTTTACTAGCCAGCTTCATCAGGCCTGGCTCAACAGTGAACAAAACCACATGGATTTAACCCTCCCAATGAAGTCAAAATAAGCCACTGTCTGTGGCCTGGCTGTTGGCTCTGATTTTGTCCAAGTCCTCTGGACAGGCAGGAAAGTTATAACTGTAGATACCCCCCAAGACAGGCTGACTAATAGTCCCTCAATATCTTGCAGGTCTTAATCTCTGAACCCCATGAATTGTACCTTTTATGGCAAAAGACACTTTGCAGATGTGATGTAGTTAAGATCTTGAAATGGGGAGATTGTCCTGAGTTTTCCAGGTGGGTCCTAAATGTAAAATCACAAGTGTCCTTAAAAGAGAAGGCAATGTGGCAACCTCAAAAGAGAAAGACTTGAAGCTGCTATGCTGCTAGTTTTGAAGATGGAGGAAAGAGCTGCAAAGCAAGGAATGCAAGGAATGCAGCTCTAGAAGCTGGAAAAAGTAAGGAAATGTATTCTCCCCCAAAGCTTCTGGAGGAGGTGCAGTTCTGTCTACACTCTGATTTCGGCCCAGTGAAACTAATTTTAGACTTCTGACCTCCAGAGCTGTAAGAGAATAAATGTTGTTGTCTGCAGCCAGCAAGAGTGTGCTAACTTGTTACAGCAGACATAGGAAATGAGTGCACTCCCAAGCCAGGCTGGCTGGCCCATACCCTCCTTCGTCCCAGAAGAGGAAGGAGGGAGAGTCCCAGACTCCCAGGAGCAGGGGCACTGCATTCCTCGGGGTTCTCTACAGGAGCAGAGGCATGGGGGTGGTGTCGTGGGAAGTACCCCAGCAGGGAGAGAGAGCACCAGCCTCCTCGGGAACCTCTGAGATCCAGGAGTCACACAGCAGGATCCCGGAGTTGCTGCCCTCTGCCTGCTCAAAGTCCCAGCATGAGCAGGGCCAAACCTGCTGGTGGCCCAGCAGTACAGAAAGCTGGCTCTTCCAGGGAGGAGCTCAGGCTCTGACCACAATTCTCAGGCGGAACGGGGCCCAGAACAAAGCTCCCGGCCTCTGAAAGTGGCGAAGCACCCCCAGCCCCGACCCCAGGCTGGAAGGTGATGAGCCAGCAGCCAAATGCAACTCCTCCGTGCACATTTCCCGAGGCTACCCCCAAGAACCCCAGCTGGGACAGGCTCCAGAAGCACCAGGGACCCCACCACCACAACCCGTCACAGCTTCCAGTTGGTGAGCACTCACTGTATGCTCAGTGCCAAGGTCACTGTGCCCATGGGCATCCCTGAGAAACAGGGTACCCTTTCTTTGATGATCATTGTGAATCTTCTCCTCGCTTCATTGTTTTGTTGTGCCTTATGAACTGTCTCTCTGTGAGCTGCCTCAAAGCTTCTGTGTGGAGGCTGGATACATTGATAAAATGTTTTTAAATGGTGAATTTTTTAAAAAAAACTTCAGAAAAAGAAATGTGACGTACACTCCCCACCTCTGGCCTGCCCTTATCTCTACGGAATGAACCCAAGGGATGAAGAAGAAATCAGTTGGATTAAAAGTGTCCCAGTTCTCTATTACTGTTTAACAAATGACTCCTCAAACCTAGCGGCTTTAAACAACCATTTTATTTCACTCAAGATATTGCAAACTAGAGATTTGGGAAGGACTTGGCTGGGCAGTTCCTGTTTGGCCTCTCCTGCGGGTTCACTGAGAGTTCAGCCAAGGCTGCTGTCACTGATGGCTTGACTGAGCTGGACGTCCAAGATGGCGCCATCCCGACAGCCGGCGGCTGACGCTGGCTGGAGGCTGGGGCTCGTCTGAACTGTCTACTGGCACTCCTACATGAAGCCTCTCCATTTACTTGGGCTTCCATTGGGGACTGAATCATGTCTCCAACACAAGGCATGTTCAGGTCACAAACCCTGGCCTGTGGGTGTGAACCTACTGCCAATAGGATCTTTTAAAATGTTACTCTGGTTGATATTTGCACACCGATGTCCACAGCGGCATTATACACAATTGCTAAAAGATGGTAACAACTTCAGTGTCTGTGAACCCATGAACGGACAAACAAAACGGGTATACACACATGATGGAATACTGTTGGAGAATTATGAATTGGGCCACATGTGAGACAAGAATGAATAATATGTTTAGCTTGTTCTATAGTAAGATCAGGAAATTTGTGTTTCAAACCTTTGGCATTCACACGAGTGTTGTTATGAAAATCAACAGCAGTTTGTATTGGAGCAACTAATTTATCTACTATATCATTAGCAGTTACCAAAGGACCAGGCAAATGAGAATGAGATCGAATATGAGTAATATACAGAGGAGAAACACGACTTTGAACAAGTTGCTGTAAATTAAAAATTATTAGTGAAAGTTCATCATGAGGTACAATATGTGCAGTTTCTATGTGAGACAAAACCTGGCAAACATAAGCAGAATCAGAGACAATATTGAGAGGATCTGAGACAGTTTGTAACAATTTTATTACAGCATCAAGTTCTGTTTTTTGTGCTGATGTGTAAGGTGTTTGCCAGACCTGTTGATGGTTTGGTCCAGTAAAACCAGCCCGTCCTTTACTGCTTCCGTCAGTAAAATATGTGGCAGCATGTGGAAGAGGGTTGGTTTTAGTAATGGAAGGCAAGACCCATGAAGTACGTTTCAAAAACTGTAATAATTTAGAAGAGGGAAAATGGTTATCAATAATGCCAATGAAGTCTCTTAGAGCAATTTGCCAAGAAGAGCTCACTGTAAATAAATGAATAATTTCTTCCTTAGACATAGAACATAGAATACAGTCTGGATCTCTGCCTATAAGATTACACAAACGAGCTCTGCCTTTTCTGATCAAATGGGAAATCTTATCAACATAGGAATTTAAAGTTTTTAGGGATTTGTTAGGCAAAAAAAGCCATTCTAATATCCCGTCTTGCCAAAAAAGTCCTGTAGGAGAATGTAAGGTAGGAAAAATAATTAATTGAATAGGTTTGGCAAGATCCACCTGTGTTAATTGGCCTTCGTGTATTCTTTGCTCCACCAATTGCAACTCAGCCTCGGCTTCAGGAGTAAGAATTCTAGGACTCGAAAGGTCTGAATCTCCATTTAAAGTGTTAAAAAGATGTGAAAGGGCATAAGTAGGAATTCCTAACACGGGGCGAATCCAATTAATATCCCCCAACAATTTTTGGAAGTCATTAAGAGTAAGCAGCTTATCTCGACGAATTTGTACTTTTTGAGGAGCCACTGTATTAGAAGTCACTCGGAAACCCAAATAAGTAAAAGGTGTTACTCTTTGAGTTTTTTCTTCAGCTACTTGCAACCCAAATTGTGAAAAAATTTGTAAGCTAAACTGAAACAAGTCTTGTAATACATCTATGTTGAGGTGAGCAACCATATAATGGATTATTAAGGCAGTTGGATATTGTTCACGAATTTTTTGCAAAGGTTGATTTACAAATAATTGACATAAAGTTGGGCTATTCAACATACCTTGTGGTAACACACACCATTGAAATCTTTGTCTAGGACTTTGATTATTAAGGACAGGAATTGAAAAAGCAAATTTTTCCCTATCTTTATGATGTAAAGGAATAGTAAAAAAACAATCTTTTAAATCAATAATAATCAAAAACCAATCTTGAGGTATCATAGAAGGCTGTGGCAGGCCAGGTTGAAGGGCCCGCATAGGTTGAATTACTTTATTTATTTCTCTAAGATCTGTTATCATTCGCCATTTCCCTGATTTCTTTTTTATAACGAATACCGGTGAATTCCAGGGGCTAGTGGAGGGCTCTCTATGACCAGCTTTTAATTGTTCTTGAACCAAAGATTGAAGGGCTTTGAGTTTTTCTTGAGAAAGGGGCCATTGATCTACCCAAATGGGTGTTTGAGTTGGCCAATTAAGAGGCAAAGTGAAGCCCTTTTTATCAATGGCCCCTATTATAAATTTGATTGATCTGGGTCAGTATAACCCAGGCCCCGCTGATCACCAGGTTTACGGGTTTGTCCAAATTGCATTTGATTCATCATATTTTTAATGGGGTCAGAAAGAGTAGGGATATGTATATATGCTCCCCATTGATTTAAAAGATCTCTGCCCCATAAATTTAATCCCACATCAGCAACAAAAGGTTGTAGGGTGGCCTTTTGTCCTTCTGGACCTACTATATCAAAAATTTTTGTACTTTGATAAACATCAGTCATGGTTCCAATACCTGTAAAAACTGTAGGAACCTTTTGTAAGGTCCAAGCTTGAGGCCAATAGCGTTTAGCTATAATGGTGACATCAGCTCCAGTATCTACTAATCCTAAAAAAACTTTCCATTAATAGTAATAGTTATTTCAGGTCTTTCATCTCCCACAAACGTTTGCCAAAAGACCCTCTGGCCTGTTGACCCAAAGCCACCAGTTCTTTTGAAAAGAAGTGCAGAAGACTTATTATAAGGAAGAAAAAGCAATTGAGCAATACGGTCACCATTAACTATTTGTACTTGCCCCAGGGACTGTACCATAACTTTAATTTCTCCCTGATAATCTTCATCAATAAGTCCCATTTGAACCAAGAGTCCTCTTTGAGTCAAACTACTTCTTCCAACTATTATCCCTACTGAATTTTTTGGAATTGGGCCTTTAACTCCCATTGGATGCCCATTGATTGTGTTATTAATTTAGTTTCTGCACTTGGCAGATCTACAGCAGCACTTCCCTTCATTGCTGCTTTTAATTTGGTAACAGGAGTGAGTGATTTCTCCCATTGCTGACAGGATATTTCAATGGGAGGCTCATATTGTTTGTCTGTGGGCCCTGAGCTAGGCCCGCATAAATGTTTCCCGAACGGGTGATTGACTTTCCGTCTCCATAAGATCGGGATTTACATTCCCTAGCCCAATGGAACCCTTTCTGACATTTTGGGCATTTTGTTGATGGACGTGGACATGACTCATTTCTCTTTTGTGGTCCTGAAACAGAGAGTATTTTGCACTGTTTCTGAAAATGTCCTGTCTTTCCACATCTATAACACACTCCCTTGTTTCCTCGACCCTTGCCCAGGTATGCTTGAGCCATAGCAGTGGCCATAGCGGCCATCTGATGAGTAGAAGACCCAATATCCTGACAAGCTTTAACATAATCAGGTATTGATCCACCAGCTGCTTTTATAGGTCTTATAGCTTTTTTGCATTCACTATTGGCATTATCAAAAGCAAGAGTTAAAAGAATAAAATCTCGAGCCTCAGGAATTTGCACAGTTTTCAAAACAACATCAGAGAGCCTAGCAATAAATTCTACATACGGCTCATTAACCCCTTGAATTATTTTTGAAAATGACTGTGTAGCTTGGCCAGGAGGCGCAATTTTCATCCATGCAGCTAAACAAGCCATCCTAACCTGAACAATAGCTACATCATTATATTGTAATTGCCAGGGAATACCCATCCAATCACCAGTACCCAAAAGCTGATCAAGAGTTATTGGAAGAGGAGGGTTTTGAGCTGCATTGCGCCTGGCCGTTTGAGTAGCTTCATCTGTCCACCATGTTTTAAATTGTAAAAATTCAGCAGAATTTAAAACTGTACGAGCTAGCATTTCCCAGTCCCATGGGATTAATCTGTTTGAGCCAGCCCTTTGAGAAGACCAAGAGAATAAGGGGAGTTAACCCCATATTGAGCACAGGCTTGTTTTAATTCCTTCAGTAGTTTAAAAGGAAGCGGTTCATGATGGAATTCTAAAACTCCCTGAGGATTAGCTTGATCAGGGGGTATTTGAGTTATAGTTACAGGAAACTGTGCCACCAATTGAAGGGCTTAGGGATCACCAATACTTCGGCCCTGTGCAATACATCTCATGAGAGGCGATGAAGCCTGGGTTTTAGGAACCTTTACATGATTGGCACATGGATTATCATCAAAACCATCAGGAAATATAGTAAAAGGGTTAGTAGGTGTAAGAGTAGAAGGAGGAGCAGGGTTCCAGGAATCTTTAGCAGAAGTTTTCTTAAATATACCTAAGTCCCCGGGATTAGTTCCCTGTTCCTTTTGCTCCTTAGGTAAGGTAGGATACAAAGGCTGAAAAGAAAAAGCAGCTGGCTGATTCAACAAACTAGTGCTAGTTCCCTTGGTACGGCAGAAAACAGAATCCTCCTGATCAGAAGTGCAACCTTCAGGAACTTCAAAACTCCCTTCCTTTAAAACAGGCTGTTGAGTACTATCATCAACACCTTTTGCATAAACAACATTTTCATCATCCTCTTCTTCAGATTGAAGAGGATCTAAGGCAGTGGCTATTTGATGACAGAGAGTCCATACTTGAAGAGGAACTGTTTCCCCTTTTTGATAAGCTCTTCGCAATGATTTCATTACTAGCCTCCATTGCTTAAAATTTAACACATTCCGCCCTTGTGACTGAAACCAGTTACAATGTTTCTGCACAAGAGAAAAGAGTTCTAGTAACTCGTGGGTCGTCACAGATATCCCTATATTCTTTAACAGGGTCTTCAAAACTTGGGAAAATTCCTCTAACCGAGT
Source organism: Tolypeutes matacus (assembly GCA_026826555.1). Classification (NCBI taxonomy): domain Eukaryota; kingdom Metazoa; phylum Chordata; class Mammalia; order Cingulata; family Chlamyphoridae; genus Tolypeutes; species Tolypeutes matacus. Next base: position 314,386 of record JAKSZT010021121.1, read on the forward strand.
CGACTGATTACCCATTACCCTGATGATTAAGATTATTTGACTCACCTTATGAGATTCAAGGACGGTCCGACCCAGCAACAACAGTCCTTACTTCCACAGCACTGATCCAGAGAAAAAGACGATGAGAGAAGACTAGTCATGCCCCAAATTTTTACCCATCCTTTCTTCCACTGACCATCATTAACATCTTTCCAATATATAGGTTGATGGAGAGTTGATGCATTCTGTTTTCTAGGTTGCCAATGCACTTCTGCAGGGTGCAATTTTTTAACTGTTGATAAACATTTAGAAAATTCAACGTATATAAGGCTTTATTTAATTGATCACGAGGGTTTATCATACCATCACCATAGACTGAAACAGAGAGAAGCAGACTCAAGTGAGAGCCGTAATGAAGATCTTCTGGATGACAGTTCTATTGATTATGCAAGTATTGGTGATAAGAGCTAATAATTTTACATACTGGGCATATATACCTAATCCTCCACTTATAAGAGTACTTACATGGGGAGATCCATCATTTTCAGTTTTTTTAAATGGCAGTTCAGAATTTCCTGGGCCTTTTGATAAAAGACTACCTTTCCTAAGTAACGAAGAAGGAAAAACTATAAGTAATCTAACTCTGCCCTTCTTTGGTCGGCCACTCTGCATTGGGCCACAACCACCATGCATGTCAATTAAAAATCGGACTGTGGTTGTGAGCCGAACAAATGAAACCTCAATTAAAATCATTTTATTCCCCTCCTATAGTGTTTCCGGTTACAAATCTCAAAATTCCACTTGCTCTTTTTCCAAACAAACCGATGAGGAAGGTTGGCATGAATGCCAAATGGAAAGTGAACTAATTGTCTTTAATGATTCCTATGGAATAGTATGGGAAGGCACCCCTGTGGGGTTGCTGGTCCTGGAAAATGGCAATTACACTGGAGTTACTTGGACTGGAATTAATAAAACTATTGTATCTGTCTCTGAAACACACCCATATCCATGGCTAGGAAACGGACCTAATTTAAGCAGCAATAGGCAAATTCGATGGATCAATCAAGGACGATTGATTCCCTCCCCTTGGGATAACAGTTCCAGGAAAAAAACAAAAAAATTTATGGAAAGTATTTTTGGGATTAGCCCCTACTTATACATTAACTGGAAAAAAAGGACTGGTGAATACTACCCTACATTGGAATGGCAGCTCACATCATAAAGTGTGTGTACAAGATCCAATTGTTTTTGTAGTTGGAGTGGTGAACATTAATCAAACGTGGTTTTTCTGCAACAATTGTTCCCTTTACACTTGTATATCAAAGTCTGTTTTACAGGAGAATTCTACTGTGGTTCTAATAGGACGACGGCGTCATGGAATATGGCTTCTGGTTCACCTGAATCGCTGCTAGCAGTCTTCCCCTGAGAGGCAAATCCTTTGGCACTTTATAGATCATTATTTAAAAAGAACCAAACGTTTGATTGGATTAATTATTGCTGCTGTATTAGGGCTTATAGGTATTATTACAGCTGCTGCTACAGCAGGAACTGCTCTGTATGAAAATGTTCAAACACAACAATATGTTAAAAATTGGCATTATAATGCTAGTGAGTTATAGCATAGTCAAACATATATAGATGAGCAAATTAATAATAGGCTTAATGACGTAGAGATGGCTGTTACACAAATGGGAGATCAAGTATATAATCTAAATTTAAAACAAGGTTTGAAGTGTGATTGGAATGAAAGTGCTTTTTATATCACTCCTCTCCCATACAATGACTCCCATTATGAATGGGGAAAAATTAAAAATCATTTACTAGGTCATCACACAAATTTATCTATAGAAATTACAGATTTGCAGAAAAAGATTTTAAGCATGTCTCAGAATCAACTCTCTACACTTCCAGGTAGTGAATTTTGGCAATCAATAACAGATCAATTAAATAACATAAACCCCTTACATTGGTGGAAATCAACCTTTGTACTTGCTAACTTCAGTATGGTGATCATTGGTGCTCTGCTACTCCTAATTGTATTAGGAGGCATTCGCAAAGCCCTGCTATCCCGCATCCATAGGGCTGAAAAGGCCAGCCATGCCAATAACTTGATTCTGCTTAAAACCCTTAACTCTCAAGACCCCTGTTCATGGAGCTTGGCTGGTTTCCAGAGACGGGTAAGACCTTCAGAGGAGAGCAACCTAAGACAGGCACAGTCAACCTGAACAAAAAACAAAAAAGGGGGAATTGTTGGAGAAGATGCTGAGAGTCAGAGCATAAAGGGTTAAGCATCTAAAAAGCATGCTTGCTAGAAAAGAAACATTAGCAAATGTCTCCAAGGACTCTGTATACTGCAGACGTCAATGGGAGGAAGCAGAGCGGAATGAACCCACCACTAAGAAGTTATTGTATAAATCCCTAATCTAGAGATACAGGAACTGGCAGTGCTCTTATGTGCCATGCAGAGGAACTAACAAAAGATGCCCTACTTTTGTTATCAGCTTTGTAATATAAAAGCAGCTTCATCCTAAATAAATTTGCCTGCATTCCACATGGAATAAGGTCCCCTGATCCCAATCTTTCTTTGGATCATTCCCGGCACCGTCTACCTCCACGTTGATATACAACAGAATACGATTCAGCTATAAGGAGAAATGAATTGGGGAATCACATGACAACATGGAGGAAACTCGAGGACACTATGTTGAGTGAAATAAGCCAGACACAAAAAGATGAATATTTTATGGCCTCACTGATATGAACTAAATATGATGAGTAGATTTATAGAGGTGGACCATGGAGTGTAGGTTGGGGGGAGACAGAATGTGGGTTGAGAAGGAGAGCTGATGCTGGATGTACACAGAATGTTTAATAAGGTCAATTGTAAATGTGTGGTGATGGATGGGGTTGGTTGCACATAATAGTGAGTGTAACAAACACTGTTGATTTATGGATGTGATTGTGGCTGAAACAGGTAGTCTAGGGAGGTTGATGTTAGTTGGAGGACAGCTGGAGAGTAATATAGGGAATGTATGGCAGTGATTTTGTCAGTGGATGAGGATTGTGGATGGGAGTATAAATACAGGAATGTTCTTCTACTATAGGGATTTGAGAATAAGGTGATAAATGGGGGAAATATAACTAATGTTATATTTTATAGACTGTAATTAACAACAATATTGTACTATTTTTGTACCAAAGGCAAGAAGGTACTATATTAATGCTAAAGGTAAAAAAAAGAATATGGGGCTTAGTTTCATGAGATATGAATATGATTAAGTACCTTCTTTTCTTCTTCATTTTCTTCATTAATAAGGAGGCCTTAATTGTGTTATTTAACCAATCTGTGTTCATCTGTGCATCTTTCTGAACACTGGAGGAACAACTGAATTTGTTTTTAAGATTAGATGAGATAAAAAGTGCCTGGACAGAACATTTTTAGAGAAATTCTTCATAACTTGTTGAGCTGCCTTTTGTCTGTTATTTTATTTTTTGAATTTGAAATAAAGTTTGGGGGGAAAAGGGGGACCTAAGGAAGGCCTTACCTGATTAAAAAAAAAGTTCCTCTGGTTAAGTGTAGCCTAACTGAATCAGGTTGTGTTTTAATCTGGATTACTGGAATGTTTTATAAGCAGAAAGAAATTTAGGCACACAGAGAGAGAGCATGGGGAGCAGACAGAAGTGGAAGTCAACAGAACCCAGAAAAGAAAGGAGAAGTCACTGCCATGGATATTGTCATGTGACAGAAAAGCCAGGGAACCCCAAAGATTGCGGGCCCACCAGAAGATGCCATTCCTGGGAGGAAGCAAGCTTGGGAGCCTCTGAAACAGTGGGCCAATAATTCCCATCATTAAGCCAACGTGCTGTACGGTTTTTGTTTTTGCAGCAGTGAAACTAAAATAGTTTTCTTATAACATGGTGACTCCAGAGAAATTGGATTTTTTTTTTTTTAAACTAGCAGCTCAGAGCTCCAAATATGAGTGGCCTAATCAGAAAGCAGAAACTGCAGTGCCTTCTAAGACCTAGCCTCAGGAGTCACACAGCCTCACTTCTGCTGCGTTCTGCTTCTTGTGAGTCACTAAGGTTGTTGCAGAGGCAAGAGTCCCCACCTTCCAATAGAGGAATGTCAGAGAATTTGTGAGTATGTGTTAAAACTGCCATACAAGTGAGGCATAAGAGCTCAAGGCCCTATTTGGGGTTATTCCAGGAAATGTTTGACCCCCACCATAGTTGGAGGTCCCATATGTAGCCTGCACATGCTCTCTGAGGCTGCAGCAGCTGTTGTTCACAGCCTTCCAGAGGTTTCCACAGTATTGGGCCAGGGGAAAGGTGCGAGGCCGGGGTCTGTGGATCCTGGGTAAGTCCTACCCCTCTCTGGGTCTCTGGGGTGGCCACCTCTTCCCTTCTGCCCCCGGATTATCCTAAGAATCCAGGAAGATGGCGTCTCCCTTTGCAGACAGAGGGAGAGTGGTGACAGGGAGAGCTGTCCGCGTGGACCCAGCCTGATGTTTATACAAGAGCAGTCAGACCACTCTAGATCCCTCCCAGAGCAGTGAAGATATTCCCAGGTTATTTACAGACTGGAACGTGAAAAGGGAGGGGGCTGAAGGGTGCCTTCCCAGGGGTCTTGCCATCCATCCTGCCTCTTGTCTGGTTGAGCTGTCCCCACAACTTAAGACCAGGACTTCTTAGAGGAGCCCTCATATATTTTGACTCTCTCTAGATGGATCTTACATTTATTTGTGAGATTGTCTCTAGTCTGTGCCCCCTGATTTGTGAGTTGATGAGGCAGAGGCCACACTTGGGTTTGCTCCTCTTGTCCCAGGCTGCGAGGCCTCATGGGGGTCCCTGCTGCTCTTGCCCATACTGGGGCACCACGTCCTGTCTGCCTTTTCCCCCTGGGGTCCTCCCCTGTGACCCTTACCGAGGGCTGGGCCCAGCCTCACTGTTGGGTAAGGGGGCAGCCCTGTTCTTCCTCCTTCTTCTCCATAAATTCTTTTCTCATCTTTCCTGCAGACCACCCCAAAACTGCCACAACTGTCGTGGGAAACAAAACCACCAGGTCTGGGAAGCTGCTTCTGTTTCCATCTGCCACATCCCTCCTCTGAAGCAATGAAGCCCAGAGCAGCTGCCTGCTGGGATTCATTCATTCATTCAACAAATACTTATTAATGATCTGCTATGCGACACGCATAGGGCCTGGCATGCCTTCCTGAACAAAAGAGCAGAAGTCCTTGTTCTTGTCAAGCTTTCATTTGAGTGGAAACAAAGGGATAATAAATAATAAGTAAAATAAACAGTACTATGAACTTCACGGTACTGTGCATGCTTAAATTACTATTAAATAGTTTGCTACAAGAACTAAGGAAAAATATAGAGCAGAGTAAGAGGGATGAGGGGTGCCAGGGATGGCAGTTTTAAATAGGGTGGCCGGGTAGGCCTCACCAAGAAAGTAACAGTTGGGAAAGAAAGGGGGGGAAAAGGCATGGAGAAAAACATAAATTGAAAACCCTTTGGTGGTTCTTCTTTGTCCCAGAATAAAGTCCTGCCTTTAAACATGGCCTCCTGGTCATGTGTGGCCTGGCTCCTGCTCTCTCCAGCTTCACCAGCACGGAGTCCAGCACACACACACACACACACACACACACTCACACGGACATGCACATACACACATCTCCACTGTCTGGCCAGCCTGGAATGTGCACACTCTTCTGCCCCATGCCGAGCAGATACATCATGCTACACAGAGCACAGATATGGTGTGAGGTGCCATGTAGGAGAACAGGGTGGTGAGCCACATGGAGTTACATGGAAAACATGCAAAAGTCTAAAAGTCCACTGTCAAGCTCACTTGTAGCTGCAGATGGTCAGCATGGGAAGGGCAGTTAGGGGTCATCCATCCCAGCCCTCACTGTGGGGCCAGGGAGGAGAGGCAGTGTCTCTGGGGTCACCTAGCCTCCCCTGCACACCAAGGCCAAATACTGTGCAGGAATAGCATTTGTGCCCATGGTCTTTTTGTAAGCACTCAAGTTCCTCTATCCAAGCTCAGGAGAACTGACCAGTCGGATTTCCCCTTGAGCAACAGATCACAGGATGAGCTGGGCCCTCCCTGGTCTCTGGGATGAAGTCTGTCTCTCCCGACTGGGGAGTCTGTCCAGGAAGCTCTGTGTGTGCCAGAAGGACAAGGACAGAATCTCTGCCTCAACTTGGGAGGGTTGTCCCTGGGCTATAAAAACACAGGATCTGCAAAAGCCTTGGGCCAAGCCTTGGCCAGGTATGGAGCTGGGATACCCTGATCTATGCCCAGTTCTCTGCTGGAGGGGATTTGGGGGGGTGGAGTTTATGTGGCTCAGCAAGAAAGGGGCACTTTAGGACTCTAAGGCCAAATGTGGTAACACTTGAGGAAGTCAGAAACCAAGATGAAGGTCATCAGATGGTGGCAAAGCCAACAAAAACAGCCAAATGAATAAGGCTGTGTTGTAGATCCTTCGATTAGGGGGGCAGAGGAACCAGCTTAGGCCAAGGTCAAATCTTCTTACTCCTGCCTCCCAGGGGGCACCTGAAGAAGTGAAAAGGTACACCTAACTCACCAAATCCTTCCCCAGCTCTCCAGTCCCCATCAATGCCCCCACGGCCTGGCACGTTCGTGGTTTTTCCCCTCCCTCACCCCACCGTGGGCAGCCCTCTCTCTCTGACCTCCTCACAGGGCCCCCTTCCAATGTTCTTTCCCTGAGCCAGCCCCAATCCCTGACTAGCTGCCACCACTCCCCCCCTAGCTTCCTGATTGAGGTTCTTAGAAGACGCAAGACCTTAAACAAATTGCTTGAGCTTTTGCAATCTGCTTCCTCCCACAGGATGGAAACTGTTGCTGCTAATGATAAAAACAGCTCCCAACCATTGAACAAATCCCCCCTGCAGGTTCTACACTGAGAACTTAACAGCATTTACAGTTCTCCCATGGCCTAGAAACTAATATTATTTCCATTCCACTGACAAGGAAGCTGAGGCTCAGAAATGTGAAGCTATTTTTTTTAAGTGGTGAATATTTTTCCCTTTATTAGAGAAGTTGTAGGTTTACAGAACAATCATGCATAAAATACAGGATTCCCATACACCACCCCACCACCAACACCTTGCATTGGTGAGGAACAATTGATGATAGCACATTTTTATAATTGTACCATTAATTAAAGTCCATGGCTTAACTTAGGGCTCACTATGTAGTGTAGTTCCATGGATTTTTAAAATTTTATTCTGTTACCATATATACAATCTAATATTTCCCCCTTTTAATCATATTCAGATACATATTTCAGTGCTGTTACTTGCATCCACCATGTTGTGCTACCATCGCCACCATCTATTACCAAAACATTTCCATCATTCCAAATAGGAACCCTGTACATTTTAAGCCTTAACTTCCCACATCCTACCCCCACCCCCACCCCTGTCCCCCAGTAACCTACATTCTAGATTTTCTGACTCTAAGAGTTTGTTTATTCTAATTGTTTCACATCAATGAGATCATACAATAGTTGTCCTTTTATGTCTCGCTTATTTTACTCAACATGATGTCTTCAGGGTTCATCCATGTTATTGCATGTACCAGAACTTTGTTCCTTTATATGACTGAATAATATTCCGTCATATGTATATACCACGCTTTGTTTATTCACTTGATTGATGGACACTGGGTTGCTTCCATCTGTTGGCGAATGTGAATAATGCCACTATGAACATAGGTGCTAGATATCTGTTTGATTCCCTGCTTTCGGTTCTTTTGGTTATATACCTAATGGTGTGGTTGCCAGGTCATATGGTAGTTCTATGCTTAGTTTCCTAAGGAACTGCCAAACTGTCTTTCACAGCAGCTCCACCATTTTACATTCCCACTAACAATGAATGGATGTTCTCATTTCTCCTCATCCTCTCCAACACTTGTTATTTTCTTTTGTTGTTGTTTTTAAATAGCCATTCTAATGGATGTGAAATGGTATCTCATTGTGGTTGTGAGTTGCATTTCCCTGATGGCTAATGATGTTGGCCATTTTTCATGTGCTTCGTGGCCATTTGTATATATTCTTTGGAGAGATGTCTGTTCAAGGCTTTTGCCCATTTTTTTAAATTTGGTTGTTTGTCTTTTTGTTGTTTAATTTGAAGGATTTCTTTATATATGCTGGATATTAATCCTTTATTGGATATGTGGTTTCTAAATACTTTCTTCTGTTGCATAGGTTGTCTTTACTTTCATGATGAAGTCTTTTGAGGAACAATTTTTTTTTTTTTTTTTTTTTTTTTTTGATGAGGTCCCATTTATCTTTTTTCTTTTTGTTGCTTGTGCTTTGGGTATAAAGTCTAAGAAACCATTGTCTAATATAAGGTCTTGAAGATGCTTCCCTACATTTTTTCCTAAGCATTTGATACTTCTATCTCTTATATTTAGGTCTTTGATCCATTTTTGAGTTAATTTTTTGTATATGGTGTGAGGTAGGGGTCCTCTTTTTTTCTTGAAATGGAGAATCAGTTTTCCCAACATCATTTGTTGAAGAGACTATTCTTTCCCAATTCAGTAGTCTTTGCCACTTTGTCAAAAATCAGTTGGCCATAAGTGTGAGGGTTGATTTCTAAGTGCTCAATTCTACTCCATTGGTCTATATGTCTATCCTTGTGACAATGCTGTTTTCATTACTGTGGCTTTGTAAGAAGTTTTAAGATCAGGAAGTGTGAGCCCTCAAACTTCATTTGTCTTTTTCAAGATGGCTTCAGCTATTCAGGGCCCTTTACCCTTCCATATAAATTTGATGATTGGCTTTCCCATTTCTGCAAAGAAGGTTGTCGGAATTTTTATTGGTATTACATTGATTCTATAAATTGCTATGGGTGGTATTGACATCTTAATGATATTTAGTCTTCCAATCCATGAACATGGAGTATCTTTCTATTTATTTAGGTTTTCTTTAATTTCTTTTAGCAATGTTTTGTAGTATTCTGTACAAGTCCCTTACTCCTTGGTGAGATTTATTCCCAGATATTTGATTCTTCTAGTTGCTATTGTAAATGTAATTTTTTTCTTGATATCTTGTTCCTATTGTTCATTGTGTATAGAAACATGACTGATTTTGGGATGTTGATCTTGTACACTGCCACTTTGCTGAATTCATTTATTAGCTGTAGGAGCTTTGTTGTAGAATTTTCAGGATCATATCATCTGCAAATAGGGAAAGTTTTTACTTCTTCCTTTCCAGTTTTGATGTCTTTTATTTCTTCTTCTTGCCTAATTTCTCTGGCAAGAACTTCCAGTACAATGTTGTATAACAGTGGTGACAGTGGGCATCCCTGTCTTGTTCTTGATGTTAGAGGAAACACTTTCAGTCTTTCACTAGTAAGTAGGATGTTAGCTGTGGGCTTTTCATATACACCCTTAATCTATGCTGAGGAAGTTTTCTTCTATTCCTAGTGTTCTAAGTGTTTTATCAAGAAAGGGTGCTGGATTTTGTCAAATGCCTTTTGTGCATTAATTGAGATGGTCATGTGATTTTTTTTCCCTTCATTCTATTAATGTGGTGTATTGCATTAATTGATTTTCTTACATTGAACCAACCTTGCAAACCAGGGATAAATGCCACTTGTTCATAGTGAATAATTCTTTTAATGTGCTGTTGGATTTGGTTTGCTAGTATTTTGTTAAGGATTTTTGCATCCATATTCATAAGAAATATTGGTATGTAGTTTTCTTTTCTTGTGGTATCTTTATCTGGCTTTGGTATGAGGGTGATGTTAGCCTCATAGAATAAGTTAGGGATTGTTCCCTCCTCTTCAATTTTTTGGAAGAGTTTGAGCACAATTGGAGTTAAGTCTTCTTGGAATGTTTGGTAGAATTCCCCTGTATAACCAATCTGGTCCTGGGCTTTTCTTTGTTAGGAGGATTTTGATTACTGGTTTAAACTCTTTACTAGTAATTGATTTGTTAAGATCTTCTATTTCTTCTTGAGACAATGTGGGTAGTTGTGTGTTTCTAAAACTTTGTCCATTTCATCTGAGTTATCTAATTTATTGGCATACAGCTGTTCATAGTATCCACTTATAGTCCTTTTTATTTCAGCAGGGTCGGTAGTAATGCCCCCCTTTTCATTTTGGATTTTCATTATTTGTATCCTCTATCTTTTTTACTTTGTTGGTTTAGCTAAAGGTTTGTCGATTTTCTTGATCTTTCCAAAGAACCAACTTTTGGTTTTGTTGATTCTCTCTATTGTTTTTTGCTTGTCTGTTTGTTTTCTATTTCATTTATCTGCACTCTAATCTTTGTTATTTCTTTCCTTCTTCTTGCTTTGGGTTTAGTTTGCTCTTCTTTTTCTAGTCTTGAGGTAAGGTCTGTGGTTTGAAGTCTTTCTTCTTTTTAAATGTAAACATTGAAAACTATAAATTTCCTTCTCAGCACTGCCTTCACTGCATCTCATAAGTTTTTTTTTTTTTTAAGATTTATTTATTTATTTCTCCACACACATATACCTCGTTGTTTTGTGCTCACTGTCTGCTTTCTGTGTTCTTCTGTGTCTGCTTGTCTTCTCTTTAGGCGGCACTGGGAACCAATCCTGGAAACTTCCAGAGTGGGAGAGAGGTGCTCAATCTCTTGTGCCACCTCAGCTCCCTGGTCTTATTGTCTCTCCTCTGTATATCTTTTTGTTGTGTCATCTTGCTGTGCCAGCTTTCTGCATGGGCCAGCACTCCTGCGTGGGCCAGCACTCTGCTTGGGCCAGCTCACAGCACGAGCCAGCTTGCCTTTCACCAGGAGGCCCCAGGAATTGAACCCTGGACTTCTATATGGTAGACGGGAGCCCAATCACTTGAGCCACATCTGTTTCCCTCATAAGTTTTGATATGATATATTTTCATTTTCATTTGCCTCAATATATTTTCTCATTTCCCTTGTGATTTCCTCTTTAACCCACTAGTTGTTTAAGAGTATGTTGCTTAATTTCCACATATTTGTGAATATTCTTTTCTCCCTCTGTTATTGATGTCTAGCTTCCTTCCGTGGCCAGAGAATATACATTGCATGATTTCAATAATTTTTTAATTTATTGAGACTTGTTTTGTGACCCAACGTATGGTCTCTCCTGGAGAATGATCCTTGTGCACGAGGGTAGAAGGTGTATTCTTCTTTTGTTGGGTGCAGTGTTCTATATACATCTCTTAGGTCTAGTTGGTTTAGTGTATCATTCAAGTCCTGTACATCCTTACTGATCTTGACTAGATGTTCTAACCATTAATGTAATACTATCAATTCTCCCTTCATATCTGTCAGTATTTGCTTCATATATTTTGGGGCTATGCTGATAGGTGCATATTTCTTTATAATTGTTATATCTTCCTGTTGGATTATCTCCTTTATCAGTACTCAATGACCATCTTTGTCCCTTGTAACTATTTTTTACTTAAAGTGTTTTATCTGATATTAATATAGCCACCCCAGCTCTCTTTTGGTTACTACTTGCATGGTATATTTTTTTTCCATCCTTTCACCATCAACTTACTTGTACTTTTGAGTTTAAAGTGAGTGTCTTGAAGACAGCAAATATTTGGTCATGTTTTTTTAGCTATTCTGCCAATCTCTGCCTTTGGACTGGAGAGTTTAATCCATTTACATTTAAAGTCACTACTGATAATAAAGATCTTTCTTCTGCCATTTTGCTATTTAGCATTGTAAGTCTTATATCTTTTTTTATCCCTCACTCCCATTAAAGCCTATTTTTATATTTATATGTTTTCTTCTGTTGTATCATATTAAATGTCTTCTCTTTTCTATCTGGATATATTTTTCATCTATTTTCCTTGTTGTTACCATAGGGTTAAAATTTAACATCCAAAATAGATAACAATTATATTTAGTATTATACCAACTTAACTTCAATAGTATGTACATATATTTTTCCTAAACCTCTCTGTGTCCTATGATTTTTGTTTTTTGTTACCACTTATATCTTTGTACATTGTATGTCCAAAAACCTAGATTTATCATTTCTTTTTATGCATTTGCATTTTAGCACCTGTAGGAAGTAAGAAATGGAATTAAATACCAAACAATACAATATAATAATAGTGGCATTTATAATTACCCAAATGGTTACATTTACTGCAGGTCTTTATTCTTTATGCTGCTTTGAACCACTGTCTAATACCCTTTTGTTTTAGTCTGAAGTACTCCCTTTAGCATTGCTTGTAGGGCAGGTCTGGTGGTGACATACTCCCTCAGCTTTTGTTTATCTGAAAATGTCTTAATCTCGCCCTCATTTTTTGAAAGACAGTCTTGCCAGATATAAAATTCTTGGCTGGTAGTTGTTTTCCTTCAAGTATTTCAACCCACTGCCTTTTTGCCTCCATGGTTTATAATGAGAAATCAGCACTCAATCTTATTGGGACTCCTTTGTATGTAACATGTTGCTCCTCTCTTACAGCTTTCAGAACTCTCTTTTTGTCTTTTGCTTTTGCTAGTGTAATCAGTATATGATAGGGTGTATTTTTCTGCATGTTTACCTTGTTTGATGTTCTCCCAGCTTCTTTGGATGTGCATATTCATATCTTTTGCTAAGCTTGGGAAGTTCTCTGTCATTATTTCTTTGACAATCTCTTCTGCCCCTTTCTCTCCTTCTTTTCCTTCTGGGACTCCCATAGCACATATATTGGTGTGTCTGATGTTGTCCCATAGCTGTCTTAGGCTATTTTTGCTTTTAATGTTTCTTTTTTCTTTCTGTTCCTCAGCCTGACTCCTTTCAAGTATCTTGTCTTCAAATTCACTGTTTCTTTCTTCTGCCAGCTCCAATCTGCTCTTTAAACCCTCCTACAAATTTTTCATTTCAGTTTTTGTGGTCTTTAACTCCAGCAGTTCTTTTGGTTCATTTAAAAAATTTCTATCTCTTTACTTAGACTCTCATATTGTTCATTCATTGTTTTCTTGATATCCTGTGGTTATTTCTCTGTACTTTCCTTCATCTCCTTAAGCATTTTTAAGATCATTTTTTAAAAGGTGTTGTTCACTATGTCCACATTCTCATCTTCATTTGTGTTTTCTGTGTTTTTATCCTCTTCCTTTGGATGGGCCATCATTTCCTGTTTCTTTGTTTGTCTTGTACTTTTTTGTTGCATACTGTATATTTTAATATTTTAAAATGTTAACTCTGGGATTTACCCCCTGGGATGTCTGTTTCCTGGTTTTTTAACCAGCTAGTGATAAGACAGAGATTTTCCTGAGCTTCAGCCTTCCTATAGGGAAGTTCTGCCCAAGGCGAATGCACTGGGCAGGGTTTTCCCTGTCTTACCGGGCCTCTGTCTTGTCCTGGGCTTTAGCTGGTTAGTTGTATTAGAGTTCCCCTTTACAGGAGTTTGCTTGTGCCCTCTGTTTCCCAGGGAACAAACCTGCTTTTCCCCGGGTATTTGAAGCCAGCAGGACTTTGTCCCAGACTGTCCACTTCCATAGTTTTTGTATACTCCTTTCATTGTCTCATGTTGCTTTTTCCTGGATGGCAAATCCTGGGAGGAGGGCAAATGCAACCCTTCAGCTAACTTTCCCCCACAGCCCTGAGGAAGCCCTGTGTCTTTAAATCTCCACAGCTTCTGCCCCTGTCTGGCAAGAGGTGAAACAATAACTGCCCTCAGAGCGATCTGAATTCACTAATCAAAAGCCTTGATCCGTAACTGGCCGTGCCCATCCCTGTTCTTGAGGAAGAGGATTTTTATGTATCTTTCTGTTAGCAGGAGTTAGCCAGAGATTCTGTGATGGCTTGCCATGAGAGTGGGGATGGGCACACCAAGAGAGACATTTACAGTTCCTTACTATAATTTATCAGCCTCTTCCTCCCACTTCTTCCTGGAGGCTGTACAGTGTTCTGGCCTCTGGAGTTTGAAAATAGTGTTTCATACAGTTCCTGCCTGTTTAGTAGTTGTTTTGGCAGAAAGACTGCATCCTGGAACTCCCGACTCCACCATCGCCCTGGGAAGTCCAATCAATGTGAAGCTATTTGCCTAAAGCCACATGGTCAATACTTGATGGCTCAGGATTTGAACTGGAGTGCAAACTCCAGTCCTAGCATCTCTGCTAATACTTCCTTTGGTAAGATTTCTCTGAGGAGCCTCATAGGATGAGGGGCAAAAGGGTTACTAAACATGTTTAAAAATTAAAGGGCTGTTAAAAGTTCCTCACCCCCCCCACCACCACCACCGAAGACACCACAACGAAAAGCCTCCGTCAAGGAAATGCACAGGCAACACACTGAAACAGAAATTCCAGTAAGAAAAAAAAAAGTTTAGGATCATGGTAATCAAAGACTTACAAATTAAAATTACACTATATATTACTTTTTACTTTAAAAAGCTCAGATGAAAAGAATGCAATTAAGTTTTACTGGCAAAATTAAAAGTCTGAGTCATAATTTAATCTACTACTCATCGGTTGCGATTATGTCCACAGGACGGACTTTTCCATTTTCAACTCAACTTGTGTTACGCTTCACATGATTTATCCCAACGAACACGTTTTACTGGGTAATAAACATATCCATAACAATTTCGAAGACAAAGTCAAACGTGAAACTGTAAAAGACCAAACAATGACTCTGGAAACAACGAGCCCGCTCGCTCTCGCACCTGGGCTCCACGTGGGTTCGGACCCCCTGGGTGCGCCCGGGGCCGCCCGCGTGGGGCGCGCGAGGACTACAATTCCCAGGCGCCCGCGCGTCGCCTGGCCCCGTCCACGTGGTCCGCGCGGCCCGGGTCGCGATCGCGGCGGCGGCGGCGGCGGCTGCGGGACAACCCAGCCGAGGAGACTGAGCGAGCAGGCGCGGCCACCGCGCCCACCCAGCGCGCTCACCATGGCGGTGAGTCCCGGCGCGACCGGGAGAGGTGGACAACGGGTGGACGGCTGGGCGGATCCCCTCTAGCAGCTGCTCCGGGCATCCCGGGAGCCTCGCCCGCCTCGCCGAGGGCTGAGAAGGGGGTGTGCTGGCGGCATTGTCAACAACCAAACAGGTTGGGGGCCTGCAGCACGGAGAATGTGCTGTGGCTTTGGAGTTGAATTGTTCTTTCTCTCTTCTGCCTGGGGTCATGTCAGACCAGTGCCACGAGCAGGTAGGGAGCGTGGCATGAGGGGGAGGGGCGGGGAGGGTGAAGACAAGTCAGGGGCCCCTGCCCGGGAGCTCTGGCCAGCGCCCGGGGCCGGGAGGGCAGTGACTTGGGGAGGGGAGAGATTCCGGGAAGACTTGCTGCAGGTGGAAGGCCCCCTGTGCCTTGCAGCCTGCGGCCCCGCGCCCGCGCGCTGAGCATGCCCCCACCCACCACCCACCGGCCCTATTTCATGCCCTTGGCAAGTTCGTGGTCTAGTTTTTTAGCAGGTGTAACAGACCCAGCTGCTTTCCATCCTCCATGCAGAAATCGCGTTTCTAATAAGCTATTTTTCTTGGTAGGGTTGGAGAGAATGAGAGCTTGCAAGACTCTTAGAAATATCATAGAAGAAATATGATTTTCTTCATCCCATGAAGAATGTCATAGACTTTAAGAAACAGGAAGGGGATACTGGTCATTTAGTCAGATGTCCTCCCCCACCCCCTGCCAGTCCTCTAAAAGGGGAAATAGATGGGAACCGCTGGTTTAAAAAAAAGAAAAGAAAGAAAAAATCCCCCAGCCAGGATATGGCAGGACTGGGACCTTAGTCTCCCCCTTAACTCTGGTTTATAAATGATGGAACTTCTCAAAGTTTAAGTCACCCCAAATGAGAAACCAAAGAAGAAAATAAGTCCAATGAACGGTCCCTTGGGTCACCACAGTGCCTGTCCGCCCAGGGTGGGGCTCTGATAAAACACAGATGAATTAGGCTGTGCCAGAGGCTGAGATTCACCCTGACTGGGAAAACAAGATTAGGGTCCTCCCCCTTCCATATCTGACCACAAAGGCCTTTAATTGAAAGCTGCAGCCCAAAATGTCTTCCTTCAAGGCAAGGAATGCCTGTTTGATTTTTTTCTCTCTAGAGAAAAGTAGGCCGAGTGACCTTAGGTGAGTCTTTGTCCCTCCCTGGGCTCTGGGCCCCCAGTGGGGAGAGACCAGCTGCTGTCTACAGGCGTGTCAGCTCCGGACATGCTGTAGGGGCCTCCCTCTGCTTTTCTGCTTGAGAAGCTGTCCTTGCCACCTGCCTAGTCCGCTGAGTTAGGATCTCCCCAGAGGCTTCGCCCTCAGCACCCACCAGCCTTCACTGTGCCTCCCTCTCTCTCATTCCACCCTGTTTTAATGGTCTGTTCACTTCTCTGTCTCCACTGTTAGACTGTTAGTTCCAGGAGGGGCAAGGACTTGTCTCATTCATCTCTGTATCTTCGGGGTCTGCACATCCCTGGCACAACAAAAGTAAATGCTTGTTAGTTGAATTAACTGTACTGTTCTGCGAATGTGCAGGTTTACAGAGGAGGGTGTCTTGGAGTTTCGGGCCCGAGATAGCTGCCCGGCCCAAGGTGGGTAGGAGGAAACCAGTTACGTAACTTCCCTGTCTGATTAATTAGCCACTGGGGACATTCCATTCATGCCAACTGCTTTACCAAGTGGACTCAGAGAAGGGGTGATGGACATCCCCCATTCCCAGCAGCTGCCCAGCAGAGATGGGCCTGAAGCTGTGTGAGCCCAACTCGAGTGTAAGTGGCGTTTCACAGAAGTATTTGTACCTGCTTGTTTTTGCATATCGATCTTTTGTGAACATTTTGCCTGCTAACAAATGCTCTTTTTGAAATCTTAGTGAGCTATCTTTGGTTCTCAAAATGAGTTTTATTTTCCTTTTGGTTCTATTTCAACTTGTTACAATGAGCATATACCACTTTCATACTAGAAAAAGAAAAACTTTATTTTTAAATTCTTCAGCATGATTTTTAAAGGATTACATAAGTTTCTGTTTTGAGGCTATAACTTAATTTAGTTGCTCAGTCCATACTGGGAGGCAGGAGAACATGATGGTTCAGACAGTTTCTCAAGTGTGGCCCCACGGACACCTATAGCAGAAATACCCAGGTGTTTGTTAATATATGCTGAGGTATGAGAACTAGCACAGGCTTTCCAGAAAGATCACTCACCTTGGGTACCTACTGCTGAGGGACCTTGGGTGGATAAGTGGGCCTCTCCCTGCCTTCCTTATTTATTTAAAGGGGTTAATAATTGTACCTACCTGGCAGAGGGGTCATGGTCAGTGACCGAGATAAAGGGTGGAAGGTAAGCATAGTGCAAGCACTTGCAGACCCTCAGAAGACACGGTTGCTGCATGGCTGTTCTCTTCAATCAGATGGTTTTACCTTTTCTGTTCTATAGATTCAGGGTCTCCAGTGAGCTCGGACCCTGTGTAGGCCCAGGCAGGCGTTGGTGACGTAAGTCAGACCCTTTCAGAACTGAAAGGCATGCTTGCTGAGTGCAGGGAATACAGCAGGCAAGTCTCTTTCCTGGTCTCCACCAAGCCCAAAGCTGCAGGGTCCATGTTTGAACTCAGGGACTGAGGAGATGCATGGACGAGGTCTCCCATTCTCCCTCTCACTGGAAGCACAGAGGCACGATCACTTTTGGCCAGAGGCTTTTTTTTTTTTTTCCTCCTATTGGGGTTTCAGGGTAAGAGTGGAGCTCAACCTGGGAGCCTGACTCTACCAAGTTAGCAGAGGCCTTTGAGAATGAGGCCAAAGCAAGGGAAAGAGTCCTCTATTTTAGAGATGAGGAGACTGAGAGCCAAAGGGGGTCTGCTGTGGGTCAGTAGCTCAAGACCACATAGCTGGTTCCTGGAAGAGCTGGGGGGCTATTCCTAACCACTAGGCTTTGTGGCCTCTGTGCAACTACAACAAACTGTAGTAACCATGATCAGAATGGCCTAAAGGGGGCTTATTAAAATCTTGTGTCTCCCCATGCGCGGGTGTGCCGCCAGGCCCCGCCGAGCCACGCAGCAAAATGATGACATAACGGGAGAGCGATATGGGGAAGAACCAAGACGAGATGCGCCAAAAAATCAAGCGCAGGCAGTGGGACACCTCTCTCCCACATCAGAAGTTCCAAGGATTGAATCCCAGTGAATACAGGAGGAGAAGGATGAGAAGAAAGGGCAGGAAACAGACACAGAGAGTTGCCTAGCGAATGGACACAAAAAGAGCAAAAATGGGGGGGGGGAGCTGGGGAAGGGGGGAAATGGATAAAAGTAAATAAATAAAAATAATAGGAAAAAAATAATAATAATAGGGAGGGTTGGGGGACAATACAGCATATGTAAGGTATGGACTACAGTTAGTACTGTAGTAATATTTTGATGATATTCTTTCATATTTTCTCACAACTTTCACTATACACTTATTGTTTATGTATGTTCATGTATGAATGATATACTTCAATAAAATTTTTTTTAAAAATCTTGTGACTGAAAACTAGATATCTAGATATCCAGATGCAAAAGAATGAAGGTGGGTCCCTACCTCACACCGTATACAAAAATTAACTCAAAATGGATCTAAATATAAGAACCAACATTATATAACTCCTAGAAGAAAACATAGGAAAGCATCTTCAGTTGTGTTAGACAACATTTTTTAGATTTTATGCCAAAGCATGAGCAACCAAAGGGAGAAAAATAATAACTGGGACTTCATTAAAATTAAAACCCTTTGTGCATCAGAGGACTTCATCATGAAAGTAAAAAGACAACTTACAGAATGGGAAGAAGTATTTGGAACCCACACATCTGATAAGGATTTAATATCCAGAATATATAAAGAAATCCTACAACTCAACAACAAAAAGACAACACAATTTAAAAATGGGCAAAGGACTTGCGTAGACATTCCTCCAAAGAAGATACACAATTGGCCAAAAAGCACATGAAAAGATGCTCAACATCATTTGCCATTAAGGAAATACAAGGCAAAACCCTAATGACCCTTTGCGTCTGGCACAGCCATCAGGGTAAGCCAAGATGGGTGCCTACAAGTACATCCAGGAGCTATGGAGGAAGCAGCAGTCCAATTTGATGTGCTTTCTTTTGAGAGTCTGCTACTGGCAGTTCCACCAGCTCTCTGAGCTCCACAGGGCCCCCACCCCCCCAGCTGGATAAAGCGTGCAGACTGAGATACAAGGCCAAGCAAGGTTATGTCATCTACAGGACTCGAGTGCGCCGTGGTGGCTGCAAACACCCGGTTCCTAAGGGTGTAACCTATAGCAATCCTGACCATCATGAGTTAACAGACTGAAGCCTTCAGTCTGTTGCTGAGGAGCGAGCTGGACAGCACCGTGGGGTGCTGAGAGCCCTGAATTCTTACCGGGTTGGTGAAGATTCCACACACAAATTCCTTGAGGTTATCCTCATTGATCGATTCCATAAAGCTATTAGAAGAAATCCTGACACCCAATGAATCACCCAGCCGTCCACAAGCACAGGGAGATGCAGAGGCTGACATCTGTGGGCCACAAGAGCCGTGGCCTTGGAAAGGGCCACGATTTCCACCACACCACTGGTGGTCCTCCGTGCAGCTTGGAGAAGGCGCAGTACTCTCCAGCTCCACCGTTACTGCTAATATGTAAGAAATGTTTATAAAATCTACACCTAATAAACAATTTAGGACAGTCATGTCTACTTAAAAGTGTTCTTTGTTAAAACAGTAGTTGTCTGCAGATTGTTTCATGAATATATTGAAAATATTCATATATATTTGAAATTATATATTATGAAATTATGAAAGTTATGTGCAATAATGTTTGAAGAATATAAAGTGATGGTGTATCTTGTTTCTAATAAGACAAACAATTTTGTCTTTGCTTTATCTTATTAGGGAATTATATGTCAGTGTATAAAAATGCCATGCTGTAGGGTATAAAAGGTGTAAAATAAATTCTTTAAAAGAGGAGCACTGAAGCTAGCTCTTTCTGTAGATTTGTTTGGTACATGAAAACCTACATCTTAATCGGGGTGATGCAGGGCTCTGCTGGTTTACTCTCAAGTGGTTGTTTTTTAGAGTTTGGCTAGAGGGAAAATTAGGGGAAAAAATTTAAGTGGAATTTGCTTGAAAATTTGTAGGATGGGAAGAGGATATCCTACCCTCTCATCATATGCAATAAAATAATACAAATCTGGACTAGAGCCCCCCCCCCCGCCTCCCAAAAAAACCCAGTGAGATACGATTTTATAGCCACTAGAATGGCTACTATTCAAAACATGGAAAACAAGTATTGGAAAGGATGTGGAGAAATAGGAACCCTTATTCATTGTTGGTGGGGATGTAAAATGCTGCAGCTGTTGTGGAAGACAATTTGGTGGTTCTTCAGAAAGCTAAGTATAGAACTACCGTATGCCCTGGCAATCCCACTTCAAGGAATATACCCCAAAGAATTGAAAGCAGGGATTTGAATAGATATTTGTACACCAATGTTCACAGCGTCATTATTCACAATTGCCAAAAGATGGACGCAACCCAAGTGTCCATCAACTGATGAATGGATAAATAAAATGTGGTATGTGCATACAGTGGAATGTTATTCAGCCATAAAAAGGAATGACGTTCTGATACATGCATGGATGGATGTATGAACATGGAGGAACCTTGAAGACATCATGTTGAGTGAAATAAGCCAGACACAAAAGGAAAAATATTGTATGAAATCACTGATATGAAATAATTAGAATAAGCAAATTCATTGAGTCAGAAACTAGAATACAGGTCACCAGGGGCCAGGGCTGGAGTAGGGAATGGGGAGTTAGTGCTTAATTGGTACAGAATTTCTGTTTGGGGTGATGGAAAAGTTTTGGTAATGGAAGGTGATGACGGTAGCACAGCATTGTGAATGTAATTAATACCACTGAATATTGTTTGAATTAATACCACTGAATATTGTTTGAATGTGGTTAAAAGGGGAAATTTTAAGTTGCATATGTGACTAGAATAAAACTTTTTTAAAAAACTAAAAATCTTGTATCTGCCCTCCCTCTTGTGGCTCCACTCTTGGGTTCTGATTTAGAGGTCTGAAGAGGCCCAGGAATTTGCATTTTTAATAAGGGCCTTGGAGATTCTAAGGAGATGCTGCAGTCCCCTTCATTATACCACTTGCCAGGATGGGGCTCATGACTGGCCCATGGCAACGGGCAAAAGCCAGGATGAGGACCCAGGTCTCCCGGGCTAGGGTACTGCCATTACACCCAGTGATTCACCTGGAGATTACTCTGCCTTTAGAGGTCCAGGGGTACCAGCAGCTGCTCAGCCACACCTGTGTTCCATCCGAGTGCCCTTCCTTCCCACCCCTTCTCTGACTTCCTGTTTTCTAGCTATAGTCCCCTGGGCTCTGGCCTTAACTTTCCTCCCTATGTTGGTCCTTGTTTATTTCCTTTGTTTATTTAATGAAAGCCATTTGCCTTCCTCCAGCCAGCTACTGATTTGGGCTTCATGTGCTGCCCTAAGGCTGTGCAGTAGGCATGGCAGTCAAGATACAGAATCCCAGCCATGCAACCTGGCAAGTTGCGGAAACTCTCCATGCCTCTGTTTCTCATCTATACAACGGGGCTAAGCAGAGTAATTCCCTCAGAGTTAATTGAGTAAGGTATGTAACATTTTTTGACTAGTGCCTGGCACAAAGTGCCCAATAGGTGTTAGCTAGTATTATTTTCCCCCCAAGTATAAAAAATGGGGTTGCTTTAGATGAGCACTTCCCAAAGTATGTTCTGCAGGATACTCTTCCCCAAGATGTTCAGCAAGAAAAAAAGGGTTTCTAGGTTCAGATGTCTGGCAGCAAAGAGGACTGTTCAACTTTATTTTTCCCAGTGCCAGTTTGGTAAAATACTTGACCACCGTATCCAAAGCCTTACCATCCTGTGGTTCTCCCATGGACACTTTGAGAAATGCTTTCTAAAGGCCCTCCAGCTATGGCCTGTATGGGAAAGAGGGGGACTTGGGTTCATGGAGCACTTACTGGGGGTCACCTTGTTTGGATGGCTTCTCAAATGTTTTCTCCCAGCAACCATAGGAGGAACTGAGACTCTGAGAAGGGCCCTGATAACAGATCTGTCTTGATCCAAATCCTAGACTCAGCTGACTATTGTTAACTATCTCCTGTGGTCCTGAATTTCAAAAGTGAGGGTAGAACATGTACGGCCCACGGTTTGAGGCTGTCATCTGCAAACAGAAGTGTGGGGCTCTGGCTCTGGTTCCCAGGCAGCCATGGAACACCCCTGAGCAGCTTCTGAACAAAATGGCAGCCTGTCTTCCCCACACACTGTAGACTGCCTCACCCTGAACTTCCTTTCCTAAAAGATTGATGGCCTCACAGCCTTCATGAGAACCCATAGTCTCCCAATCTTCACTCCTTGAACACAAGTTGCTTAAGCTGAGAGTGAACGGGTTTCTTCTCATGAGGTTTTGAACAAATCCCTGCCCCTCTTGGAACTCATTGTCCCCATCTGGAAATGAGAGGGGGATGTAAAGGGGGCTGGAGTTGGACCAGATCAGTGTTTTTCCCAACTGAGTTTCAGCAGTGCTCAGACCCTCCTCTCTCCACCCAGAGCCCTGCGCTTTGTTTTATATAACAGAGTTTGTAAGGAAACTTATTTGAACAAAGTGTTTCCTGACTAAAAAAAAATTTTTTTTAATCCGAGGGACTGAAAAATCTCTGAGGACATCTCTAGTTCTGACATTCTAGGATTCTAAGATTTGGCCATTATCTTAAAAGGCAAAGGATTCCATCAGCTGGTCCCCACACAGCCAGGCTCTCCTTAGCTGGGTGAGCACTGACGGTGTTTGCAGAGCTGCTTCTGCTGGCTGCAGGGGTCTTTCCTGATGATCAGAGAGGGGGCTTTCCCTTCCCTGAGAAGGTAAACAAACCTACTGATCCTTCGGGCCTTACTTTTGCCAAATGCAGCCATCAAGCCTGGTGGGATTTAAGAGCACCATCCTGGTCCTGTCTCATCCTCCTTTCCTGGAGACTGGGAGGCTGCAGGGTGGAGGGCTCTGGCATCCAACTAGACCCAGATATGGTCCCCAGCCTGTCAGCTTACTAGCTTTGTGACCTTCAGCAAATTACTTAACTTCCATAAGCCTGGTTTCTCATCGTTTTCCTTCCTATAAAATGGGTCTCATCGTCCCTGTCACACAGGATTGTTGAGAGATTGAAATGAGATGGTGTAAAAAGAGTCTGTGAGGCCACCCTGAATACCAGCTGGACCAGGCGCTCTTGAGAAGGCCATTCTTTGCTCCAGACAGGCACTGCATGGGCCTTGCGTCTACCTGTACGGCTGCAAGCTCACCAAGAGCACAGGCATTCCTTTGTCCGGAATGCTGGGCACAGAATTGGGGCTCTGCAGCATTTAAAGAATGAGTGAACATATGTGGGGTACAGAATGGAGGCAGCTGCTCCTGGGCTTCCTCCATCATAAACAGGTGGAGCTGCCTGGACTCACAAGACAAGGAAAACTCCATGACCCCATCACATGGCCTCCCCTAGGGGAAGCCTGCCCTGGAGCTAGAGCAAAATGGCTGGGGCCGGGGTAAGAAGAGGCAGTCATTCCCCGGTCTAGTGCTTCATCATAGGAGGACACAAAGGGGAAGTCCCTGCATGGCCTGAGGTCACGGCGACATCGGAGCCCAGCTGGCCAAGTGAGAATGGGCACTCCCTCAACCACTTCCACCTGCAGCAGGGCCAGGTCAGTTAGAGCTCGGGCACTGGCCTGCTGTGGGACCTTGGACAAGTCCCTGCCCTGCCTGCCTGATGGCCTCTAATGGTCTTTGCAATACCTAAATCCAGTGACCCCATTTTCCTGGGCCCCAAATGAGGCTGCTGGAGAGCTCTAGGGGCCATGAATTCCACACCCTAAGCCCCCTGTGATGCAGATTCCCTTCTCTTTCAGATGCATTTCATCTTCTCAGATGAGGTGGTGCTTCTGTTTGATTTCTGGAGTGTCCACAGTCCTGCAGGTAAGAATGGGAAGCCCAAACCTGACCTTGTAGCTCCAGGCTGTGGAGATCCAGGGTTCTCTTTGTTGCTGTGCTCTGTGGGCACTGAAGTAAGCCTGACTCCTCTTGCATAAGTATTGAGCAGGAGCTTTACATTTATAATTCTATTTGCAACCATGTCCTTCAGACTACAGAGGGCTCCTTTATCTCACTGATCTTACTATGGCCCAGAAAGAGAGGCTAGGAAGGCAGCCTTTCCCTCAATGACAAGGGAAAGAACTGATGCCCAGAGAAGGGAATGAAGCTCAGAGAAGGGAATAGATTCATCCAGGGTCACACAGCAAGTAAGCATCAGAGCCAGAACTAGATCAAGGCCTCCTGTCACCTCCTGGCATCTCCATCACCCAGAACTCGTTGTCCATTACCAGCCCAGAAGCCCAGAGGGGAGAGTGGCTTGAAAAGGTGGGCACTAACTCATGACAGTGTTATTTTTCAACTGCATCTTAAAAATAGACTGGAAATGGTCCAAATGCCCATCATTGCAAGTGATGAGCAAATAAATTACGGTCATCCCTACAATGGGATACTATTCTAGCTATCACTGAATAATAAATAACCCCAAACTCAGTGGCTAAAACAACCATAGTCGTTTTATTATTCTCTCTCAAGGTCCTGTGAGTTGACTGGATACAGCTAAGTGGTCCTCGCATGAGTTTCCTCCTGCAGGTATACTCAGTGGCTGGAGCTAGAGTCATCTAGAAGGCCTCCTTGCTCAGGTCTGGTGGTTGATGATGGTTGTTAGCTGGACCCTCAGTCGGGGTTGTTTGCTAGAATACCTACCCTGGCCTTTCCTATGGCTTGGGTGGATGGGTTCCAAGAGTGAGTATCCCAAGAGAACAGGGTGGAAGGGCATGGCATTTTTAAGATCTAGCTTTGGAAGTCACATAGCATTACTTCCGCCTTTATTGTTGAGGGAGTCACTCTGCCCAGATTAAAGGGGAGGCACTATAGACCCTACCACTTGATGGCAGGAGTGTTGCCATAACACTCTAAGAGCATTTGGGGTGGGATATATTATGGTAGCCATCTTTAGAAAATATAATCTATCACAGTTATTATGAAGTCAGGGTAAAAAATAAGGTTGCTCTGTGTGAACTAGGGTACAGTTGGCTGATGAAGTCAGATGCAGAAGAGTATGCATATATAGGGTGTTGTCAGTTAGATAAAGAAATGCTTATGTGTGCACTGAGTATCCTTAGGAGACAACTTCAGGAAATTGCTAACAGAGATGGCTCTGGGGAGGGGAACAGGGGTTCTGGAATCAGAAGTGGAAAAGATTTTTCACTGTATACCCTTTTGCAGTGTTTGAATTTCTTACCATGTGCATGCGATTACCTGCAATTTTATATTTTAAAGACCTGCATCTTTTGCAAATGATTTCTTCCTGGGACCTTAAAAAAATAAAATAGCCAAGCCATTTATTACTTTCTCCACTTGTAAAACAGAAGTAGCAATTTGCAGTTAAATTTTACACGGCAGCTCTAGATAGCACTTAATTCTTTCTGTAAAGTAACTTGCTGGATTTTTCCCCTATTATAAAAGTAATAAGTATTCGCTGTAGAAACTTTAGAAAATTAGATAAGCAAAAAGAAAAGAAAAACCCACCTTTCCAAGATATCTATTGCTCTTTTGCTGTATATCCTTCTATATTAGTCAGGGTTCAGCAGAGAAACAGAACCAACAGGATATACATATATGTATGTAAATATGGGGAGATTTATTTTAGGAATTGGCTCACATGACTGGGGACTGGCAAATTCGAATTCTGTAGGGCAGGCTGCAAGCTGGGGACTCCAGTTAGGGTTTCGATGAATTCCCCAGGAGAAGCAGGCTGGCTGAAGTAGAGATGGAAATTCATTTTGCCTGCTGAAATCATCAGTTCTCCTTTTAAGGCTTCAGCTGATTGGATGAGACTTCTCTCATTGCTGAAGGCAATCTCCTTGGTAGATTGTAGATGTAATCAGCCGGAGATGCAGTCAACTGGCTACAGGCCAGTGCTTGCTTGACCAAACAAATGGACACCATAACCTAGCCAAGTTGACACATGAACTTAGCCATCACACCTTCCTTCCAGATGTTTCTTATATGCATACATATGAATAGGACCTTGCTATACCATGACAGAGACTTGTGCAGCCTGTTGGGGATGGGTGGGGGTGACGGGGTATGGCTTCTTCATCCTTGGCCCCCTGGCTTTTCCAGGTGGCTTCCCTTCCTGATCTCAAAGCCACACATCAGTAGGCCAGCCCCACCAAGAAAGGTGTGGAGGGGAAAAGAGACAAAGAAGAAGCCTGGAGCTGAACAAGGGTGGGGAAGACAATGCAAGAGAGAGGCAGGAGTGGATTCAGAGGGTATGGGTGGAGGAGCCCTTCTGCCACCTGCGCCAGGCCCCAGGGAGGCTGCTGGAAGGGAAGCAGCCCTTGCCTGGCCAGACCTCTGCAACTCGGCCTCCTTTGGCAGGCATGGCACTCTCGGTGCTGGCGGTCCTGCTCCTGGCCGTGTTGTATGAAAGCATCAAGGTTGGCAAAGTCAAGCTGCTCCACCAGGCCCTGGTGAGCCTGCCCACCCACGCCAACATGCAGCTTGTTGAGGAGGCAGACCAGGTGTCTGAAGGCTCAGATTCACTCCCAGTCAGCCAGACTTACCGCAGGTAACAGGTACTGGGTGTGGGGATGGGCACTGGGTACTCACATTCACCCTGAGAGGGAGGTTGGGCCCAGAGAACATTAGCCCTACTTCACAGGAGGAAAACTGAGGCCCACAGAAGAACCAGGACTTGCCAGAGTGCTTACAGTTAGTGGTATGATGACCTGGAACTCAAAGCTCTCTCTGCTGTCTACAGCCAGGCTCAGAAGGATTGTATTAGGGAACTGTGATCTTCACAACTCTGGTGCTAGGTCTCTAGCAACAGGGGTGGCCACCTACCTCCCCAAATCGCACTGGGCTTCCTTAGGTCACTAGGGCTTCCAAACCCACGATGGGATCTGCAGCTGTTTCTAAACCAATGAGAACTGCTGCAGTGACATATCCACCTTGGGTGGGAGACCCGGGAAGGGAAACCCTTTCCTCTCCTTTCTTCCCTTCCATCTCTGATAGGCCAACTATTTAGAGCCCCTATTCTGCCATATCTTTGCCTCACTGTGCTTACCAATCCTGCCTGCTGCATTACCAGCCACCTTACATGGTATGCATTAGGAAAACATTACATGAGATTTCCATAAGAATCGTCTCCCACAAATTAGGCAAGTCCAAATTCTGTAGGGCAGGCCACAAGCTGGAACTCTTGACGAAGGTTTTCGATGAATTCCTCAGAAGCTGGCTGGCTGAAGTAGAGATGGAAATTCTCTCTTCTGATTGCTGAAATCAACACTTCTCCTTTTTAAAGTCTTCAACTGATTGGATGAGACATCTCTCATTGTTGAAGGAAATCACCTCAGTTGATTGTAGATGTAATCAGCCCCAGATACAGTCAACTTACTGATGATTTAAATCCATCAAATGTCCTCACAGTAACAATCAAGCAGTGCTTGCTTGACCAAGTAACTGGATACCATCACCTGGCCAAAGTGACAAATGAACTTAACCAATTTCAAATCTTCACAACCAACCTGCAAGGAAGGTATTCTTATTCCTGTTTACTTTACTGATGAGGGAACTTCAGTCCAAAGAGATTAAGACATTTGTCTTATGCCACAGTTAGTGGCAGAGCCAGGAATTGTCTGTCACCAGTATATGCTCTTTCCATTAGGACATGCTGCCTCCTATAGAAGATTCAGGGGGAAAACAATCTGCCTTAGTGATGAGTCCACATTGTCCCTTATCAAACAAGACACATTACTTATCCCATCTTCTCTTTTTGCTTAGGATGCCAGGAAGCTCAGAGCTAAAATGCAGTGCTGATTTGATTATCTTAGGCTCCTCATCCAAGTCCCTTTTCCCTATCAATCGTTTCTGATATGTCACTTTAAAAATAAATCTATCTTGGGTTAAGCATACAAATTATAAATAAGCTGGCCCTATAACTCAGCTGCTTTTTCTACTCCCTGACATCAACACTCAGCCCCCAGCGTGTCACATTAACGTGTTCTCCTGTACTTCTAGGTGGTTTTTGTGTCACTTGGGCCAGTCTCTAATCCATGTCGCTCAGGTGGTCATCGGCTACTTCATGATGCTGGCTGTAATGTCCTACAACACCTGGATTTTCCTCGGCGTGGTCCTGGGCTCAGCTGTGGGCTACTACCTAGCCTACCCACTTCTCAGCATGGTTTAGCAGATAGGGGTAGAGGTACCAAGGGCTGCAGGGAGCTGGGGCCCCCCGCTTCCCCAGACATTGTACTTCCAGCCCACATCTGAATTTCCTTCTGATGGTTGCTCCTTGCCTCGTTCCCAGCTCCTAGAAGCTTTCAGCCAAAGCCAGCTCTTTTGCTCCCTGGAGTTCAGTAGCCATTGCAGTTATCTCCCTCCTCAGCTAGCCTGCACAGGGCCCAGTCCTGGTCTTGTGGCTAAAAAAGGCTGCTATGCCCATAGGAAGGAAGGAGAAAACAGAACCTGAGGCCGGGTTGCTGAGGCCATGACAACTTATCTCAGTGACTCAAAATATAAGAATTTCCAAAGACCTTCAAGACAGGGAGATGGGATCTGGATATCCTCTGCTCTCCTGATTTGTGCCTTAACTAAAGGAGCATTTTCCAGAGGACTTCTTGGCCTCTTCTATCTGTGGGAGACAGAGACCAAACTAGCTCCTTTCTCTCACATTTCTGCTTTTGGAACATATGAAAATGGTCTCTTCTATGGATCATGTTGACAAACTATGATTTTTTGTTTTTCCCATTGAGCTCTTGGTTGGCAGTTTTGCACATTTATACCAGACAAAGTTTTTAATGAAATGATATTTTATTCATGATGGAGGGCTCTGCTGATTCCCTTTCTTGGCGGGAGAATAACTGACAGCAGGTTAAAGACAGACAAGTCAAGCCTCCTGACATCCTCTGAATAGACTGAGCTCCTCCCAAGATAACTGAATGGCCTTAGATGTCTGGGAAGCTCTTTGTAGCCTTAATGCCCCTTCTTATCCTGATTGTTCTTTTATGCAGAACAGAGAACTGCATTTGATAATATTTGCTATTTAATAATGCTGTTTATTACTTACTGCTCATCCATAATGATCTGGTGGGGAAACATGATTCATTCACTAAAATACTGATTAAGCCATGGGTGTTATTAACTGAAGATGCAATAAACAGTCAAACCAAAGCCATTACCAATTTAGAATTAGATGGGATTCTCCTGATATCTGAACCTCTTCTCTTTGCAGAGAAGGAAACAAAGACCCAGGGAGAGAAAACCACTTGTCTAGGGTCAAACTGTTGTATACTATATTATCTATGCTCAGGTACCTTGTGGGCTAGATGAAAAGATGTTCTTAAACTTTGGGAATTTTAAAAAATATGCTTTAATAAATCTATATATTTTTTTAAAGTCTGTGACTGTTCTTGTTTCTCCTCAGTCTAACAGCAAGTACACATAACCCTTGTAACAACTGCAGGAGCTGAGTGGGGTGAATGGAGCTGGTAGTTGATTATCTCTAGGAGTCTGAGGATTGGGTTTGTCCATCTGCTATGTAGGCCTGAGACAATGATTCTGCTCAAGCAAACCCAGCCCTGAAACACTGTACCCACAGGTCACCACCCCAGAATGCCAGCTTAGTCAACAGGCATTCTTCTGTTCATGTCACAAATATTAATTGGGTGCCCACTGTGAAGAAAGTAACTGTCCTACAGACTATAAATACCTGTGTTGGCATGACTGTTAGCACCTTCTCTCCCTGAGTGGCTGAAGCAAAAATATAATTAAAAGCCACTTCTTAAATTTTACAATAAGGCTTAACTGTCACAGAAAGTATAGTATGTGATGGCTTCAGGATTGAGCAGTGCTTTCTCCCCATGTATGGAGACTTACAAGGGAATTGGAAAGCTGCCCAGCATCAAAACTGGTGTCGATTTCAAATGTCCCGTGTAGTCTTGCTGATGGAGCCTCTTGCATCCATCTAGAAGTCCTAACAACTCCCGATCAGCTAAGGCCCATCCCCTGGGGCACCCCTGAGGTGGGCATCTCCATGGCTGATCAGCAACTTGTTCAGTTTGATAAGGTCTCTTTGTTACACCTGATAACACATATGAAGCTGTTATAGTACAGAGGGCTTTTTTTATCTGCACTCGAGAGTGAGTCTATGGTTAGACTCAATAGGCAAACCATTGTACTCATTTGACCTTCAGAGTCCTCTAAGTCACAGAAGATGGTATTTTTCCTACTTAAATTTTTAAAAATTCAACAAGTACCTATATAGTGCTTATTGTGTGCCAGGTGTGCTCTAAGCACTTTACAATTAACTCATTAAAACCTCACAAGGGGGTAGAAACTATTTCTGTCCTCATCTTAAAGATGAGGGAACTGAGGCACAGAGAAGTTAAAGTCTCCTAGCTAATAAGTGCAGAGCCAGGATCCAGAGCCAGGCAGTCTGGCCCCAACCCAAGGCTGAATGGGTAAGTAATGGCCAAGGCCACACAGCGCACAGTGGGGCAGGGATATATGGATACAGATTGGGAAGACTCAAAGGCCTGTGCTCTTTGCATGTTACACCCCCCACCCAAGCAATTTTTTTTTTCTTTTGGTACTAGGGGCCAAGGAATGAACCTGGGACCTCATATGTAGGAAACTGGCACTCAACCACTGAGCCACATCGGCTTCCCCAAGTTGGTTTTTCTGTTTGTTTTGCTTGTTCATTTTTATTTCTTCAGGAGGCATCGGGAACCAAACCTGGGACCTCTCATGTGGGAGGTGGGAGCTCAACCGCTTGAGCCACATCCACTCCCCCAAGCAATTTTTAATGGTCAGGCAAGGGAAGCTGCTGTGGTCAACAGCCCCGACTCTGGAAACCGATGGTGAGAGTTAGGATTCTTGTTCTCCTGCTTACTATGTAACCTTGGGCAAGTCACTTTACCTCTGTAACCCTCAGTTTTCTCCTCTATTAAATGGGGATAAGAGTGTCTTCTGCAAGGATTGCTAGAAATGAGACAGTCTGTGTGAAGTGTTAAGCAACAGTGCCTAAGAGAAGTTTAATAAGTGGTAGTCCCTATTCCGTCCCAGACCCATGAATAGGAATATGGGCACAAGACTGGCAAGTATGGTGTCAGGTTAGATTGTGTGGAATTGCAGATTCTGATCCTGTAAATATTTTAAATCTGGGAACATTTTTTTTTTTTTTTTTAAACGGGAGATCCCAGGGATCGAACCCAGGTCCCTCCATATGGGAGACGGACACCCAACCATTTGAGCCACACCCGTCCCCCCTGGGAACATTTTTATTAAAATTATTCTTTTTGAGGACTGGTTGCATGGTCTTTGGGGGATCCTGGAATAAATAAAATGACCGCAAAGAGGCCTTTAGTTCTAGCTCCTCGAGTTCAGAGGGAATGGAAGCTTCTCTCGAAATAGTGGGGAATCCCTCTGGTGCCAGGTGGACTCTCCTACCTCCTATGCATGGTTTCCTAGGGTGTAGGACCAATCCTGCAGGAGCAAGGGGACTATTCAGATAGCCACAATGCCTTCAGTTTATGTGCCTGGGATGAACTGGGACAGCAGTTGCAGGATTAGGTGCCAAAGGAAGTATGTCACAATGCTTTTGTACAGACCCAGATCTAGTACAACTTCTACCCTTAGATTCCCAAAGGGCAGCACAGACAGCCCTTAGAACCAAATTTGATTTCTACCCAAGGGCTTGAGTCAAGTTTTATTGCAAACATTTATTTGAGTTTTGTTAATTTCCAATATTCATTGACACATATCAGATTTAAGGCAGAGAAAAAGATATAGGTCCCAGGACTGCAGGCAAGGCTTGTTAACTGAACTGGGATTTAGGTGGTAGCATCTGCCCTCAGTTCTACCAGGCAGGCCTTACCCCACATGACAGATCTTGTTGGAGGGACACAGTTGAGCTTTTGCAGCCAGATGGAGGGGGGCTCCCTGGATCAGTCTGAGAGTTAAGAGAATAAAAAGCTTGGAAGAGGGCAGAACTCCTGTTGGTGACTGGCTGGTAGCAAGCCTACCAGCCCTTTTCCAACTGGGATGCTGAGGCAGGGCTACAGTCAGCTGTGGAAAACACCAGCATTCTGAAGGCAGTTCCTCTTCACTCGTTCAGGCAGATCAGAAGTTGGCTAACTCAGCTATCTGCACCACTGTCTTCAGAATGCTCACCTTTACCTCACCCTGTGGCCCACCTAGACCCAGGGGTGGCTGTGCAAAACCATGCTTAGAGAAGGGACAGTAGAGAAACCTTTGCACCGGCTTCCTGGGTCTTCATCCCAGCCAGTCAATGTCATCATCATCATCGTCATCTCCAAAAAGGGGTGCTGGGGGCGGGCGTCCCTTCATGCTCTGACAAAACAGGAAAGAGTAGTCAGTCCCCACTTGTCCCTGCACCAGCTGGACTTCCTGCCTCTGTAAGGTGAAATGATCCAACATCTGTTCCCGGCTCCAGGTTGGAAAGGGGGTTGTTGGTTAGGGTTTTAGTGAAAGGACTAACCCTGAGACCAGCAAACCCAGGCTTCTAGATAAAGCCGAAAAGCGTGCAGAGAAGAGAGGCAATCTTTCAACACAGAGACAAAAGACCAATGTTTGGCTAATTTTGTCATTTATTTGTGAAGCACATGTATTGACTTGAAACATTTTCCTCTCATGCAGTAACTTACACATTTCATATGGGGAACGAAGGGTGGAAAAGGAGAGACAGAAGTAGGAGAAAGAAATGGAGAAGTAGAAGAGCTCTAAAGGAGGAGAGAGGATACAGGAGAGTAAAGGGAGGTTGAGAAAAATACAATCACATCTGAAAAAATGCTGTTGCTGTGGCCTGAGGTGGCCTGTCTGGCTCCAGAGGTGTCCCCACCATTTCAGAAAGAGGCAAATTTAGAGGCCTGGTGATATTTCCAAGTGGAGTAGAGAGGAGGAAACTATCAACACGGGGCCACAGCCTCCCATACCCCTGGTCTCACTGGCCCTCCCCTCACTCCCTCCAACCAGTGAAGGGGACATAAGGGACTAATGGGCCACGGACAAGACTCTCCCACCCTTTTCCTGCCTTGAGTTCCTAGCTGCTTCTCTCTGGATTGCCAGAGAGCAGGCCCCCTGGAGGTAGCAGGGATTGATACTGGAGACAGGCACAAACTGAGTATTCTCAACTGAGGAAGTTTCTGCTCTGGTGAGCTATGGCTGGCCAGGGAACAGTCCCCACAGGGCCCAGCTGACAGGAAGACAGCATGGTGTAGTACAGAGGGCCGTGGGCTAATCCCAGCTCTGCCACCAACTGATTGACACCTTGTACCTTTCTCTAGGCACCAATTAAGCGATCTCTAAAGTCTGGCAATATAGGACTTTTAAGTGTAGCACACAGCTTCTGTTCTGTCTTGGCTAAAGTTGTGGCTGTGCACGTAGCTATATAACTTTGGGCACATTATTTAACCTTTCTGAGCCTTAGTCCTCTTATCTACAAAATAGGATAAGTGTCTACCTCATTGGATTATTAGAGGACTAAATAAGAATGTTTGTGAAGTAGTTTTCAGAGTGCCCAAGAAACAGAAGTTATTAATAACTTGGTATTATAAGTATTAATACCAATGCCTAGTGAAAAAAATTCCAGCTCTATTTAAGGCAGAAAGTTGGGATGCTCAATTGTTTCTTTTTATTCTTTTTTTTCCATGCAGAATTCATATTCAAGATCCCCAGATGAAAATTTAATTCTTGGGGAAAAAAATCATGGTAAAATCCACACTGGCTGATATATGAGCGGACAGAATTTGTTCCATTCAACCTAATAAATATTAGTCC
This sequence comes from Tolypeutes matacus, assembly GCA_026826555.1. Taxonomy (NCBI): domain Eukaryota; kingdom Metazoa; phylum Chordata; class Mammalia; order Cingulata; family Chlamyphoridae; genus Tolypeutes; species Tolypeutes matacus. Next base: position 348,225 of record JAKSZT010021121.1, read on the forward strand.
CTGGGATGGACTAAGCCTGAAGCTCACCTGTGTTCTCCACACACATTTCCATTCAGTGAAACTCTCATGAGAGCAGTCAAGAAGTTCTTCTGACAGCCAGAAAGGTTTAACTTAGCACCATTTGGTTCTGATCTAAACTATTAGTAACTTACCTTTCTGGCTTTCACTTTCATGCTTTGCAGAGAGAGGCTAGACTATTAGACATAACCCATTTTCTGCCCAGGGATGTTGTGATGATAGAAAACAACAAAAACAAAAGCATAGTAAGTTGGAAAGCAGGCTGAGTAAGCTAAAAATGCTCAGAAACAGGTGACCTTAGCAGGAACCCAGGGTTTTGGTCCTCACCCTGCCATTAACTCACTCTATGGCTTTAGGTAAATCATCTTTTCAAGGCCTCAGTTTCTTTCTCTATGAATAGATACCAGACAGGAAGATCTTCAAAGTTCTTTCCAATTCTAAAATCAAAATAATATCCTAGCAGATTTGGGGAAAACTGAGGATTTAGCATGCTGATATAGAAATAAATAGTCCAATTTTCCTCACTTAAAGTAGGAATAATTCCTGAGTGCACAGAGGTTACGATCATTTTTCAAGAATAAAGTGGTATCAGTCCATCCCCACTGTGCCTACAGGGCTGCCCCCTCCCGGCCCCAAGCCTGCTCCCACAGGGTCCTGCACAGAATGTCCAAGGATTGGGCCACCAGCGGGCTCCCTTTCTCTGCCACGAGAGGTTCTTCTCTGAGCCAGTGGGCAGAGGACCCCAGGTGGTGTGAGGGCTTGGCAGTGCCTGGGATTTCCTTACCACCTCGTCTTCATCCTCCTCCGGCTCTGCTTTGGGCCTCACAACCTTCAAAGTTGCCCCTTTAAACAGGTCATCCTCTTGATCCCCAGAGAAGCTTAAAAGAAAATCAAATCACAGAAAACACTGTTGTTCCTGCTCCAGGCCACAGTTCCATCAGCCACAGACAGGGTCACTGGGTCAGGATGAGAAGCCAACAGCTGTGGTCACTGTCCAAGAATTCCTTCCACTTCCTTGGCCACTGCCTCCTCCCACACTCTCCTCTGGCAACCTAGTCCTCCTGACCCCCTCCATAACCTACAACCAGAAGGATCTTTTAAAAATAATAAATCAAGTCCTAACTTCTACAAGCGAGTTTCTGTAAAATCTCACATGACCTAGCCCCTCCTTAGTTTTCCAGCCTCACCTTAACACCACTCTTCTTTCAGTCCCTGGATTATGTCATGCTCCCTTCACCTCAGGGCCTTTGCATGTGCTGTTCTCTCTGCCTGCAACCTCTTCCTCCCATTCTTGATATGGACAGCCTCCTTTTTATCCTTCAGGTCAGTTTAAATATTACCTTTGTAGAATTCTTCTCTAACTACCCTACCTAAAATAAAATAACTCCCTCTCTTATATTATAGCTTGTTTGTTTTTTATTTTTGCAATGTAATTTTTTATTTTTAAAGAAGCTTTAGATTATATAAATATTACATTAAAAATATAAGGGATTCCAGGGGACGGATGTGGCTCAAATGGTTGGGTGTCCATCTCCCTTATGGAGGGACCCAGGTTCGATCCCTGGGACCTCCCGTTAAAAAAAAAAAAAAAAAAAAAAAATATATATATATATATATATATATAAGGGATTCCTACATGCCCCACTCCCTCCATATATATATATATGGGATTCCTACATGCCCCCCTCCCTCCCCCTCCCACATTTTCCCACATTAACAACATCCTTCTTTAGTGTGGTATATTTGTTACAATGGATGAACCCATATTGAAGCATTGCTACTAACCATGGGTTACAGTTTACATTATAGTTTACACTTTGCCCTGCACAATTTTGTATTTTTTTAAGCACTTGTCATAATTTTATAATATATAAGTATGTATTTGTGTTCCCTACTAGACTGAGAGCTCCTCAAAATTAAGAACCAAATCTGCCTGGCCTACTACTCTATCATGTGCCTTACACAGAGCCTTGTGTATAGTAGGTATTTCTGAACAAATACATGAATGAATGAGTGAATGAATGAGGAAGGGAGTGGGTGAGTCTCTGAGGAATGAGTTGTCAACTCTGGAAAAACCAGGGACAATACATAACCTCCACATGCTGCTGGACCTGTCCCTGAAACTGCTCAGGTAACATACCTGGAGTGCTGAGAACAGTGGCTGGATCTGAGGGCTGCTCCTGGATCTGTAGAATCCACCTCTGTGCTCAACAGCTCTTTGGAGGGACCTGAGGAGCTAGTGAGAGCCTCCTCTTCATTAAGTGATGGAGGCTGATGCTTTCCTCCTGGGCTTTCAGGCCCTAAGGTCAGTGGGTCCCCCTTGTTGGGGTCTGAAGTCAGGGATGGTCTTGTGGAGCTTTCTTGCACTGGGCCATCCGGGGCCATTTCCTCGACACAGGCCTTTCCCAAGGGGTTGTCTGACTTAGCTGCCATTGGGCTGGCAGCAAGCGTCTCCTTGCATTCAGAGTCTGTGGTTACAGGGCTCAGGGGCTTTGGTGGAATTGAAGTCGGGGGGCCCAGAATGCTCTGGGATGGGCTGCAAGCCAGGTCAGGTGGGAAGGAATCATCCTTTGTCTCTGAGGGTGCCTCTGCTTCCAAGCTCTCCCCTCTCCTTCTCTGTACATGATCCTGAGCCTGAGGAGGCAATGGGATAGCTTCCTCTACTTCCTGCCCCAACAGCGCAGTGGAAGACTCCTGCTGCTCCTGATCCAGGCGTTCTGGAGACAGCCCAGGATTGGCTGTGACTGACTGCTCCTGGGGAGGTCTCTCTTCTGCTCCTCCTTCTTCACTGCTGCTCTCTCCCTTCTTTTGTTCCTGTTGGTTTAACAGCTGAAGAGTCACCATCTGTTCAAAAGCCAGGGAAGAGGAGATGAGCACTGACAGGAAAACAGTGGGCACTCCTAGTTCTTCAGTCCTTATTAACACAACTGATGGTCTAGTTCAAATGACCTTGTTTTTTCCTGCCATACGAGGCTAATCTTATCTGTCCAGATAAGTCATTCCAGGCATCATAATTACTGATGAACAGTCTTGAATAACTTTTTACTCATGATCCCTTAGGAAGTACTTAAGCAACAAGATACTCATTTCCATGAAACAATCAACAGCAGGCTGTACCTTGATGGTATTCATGCTGGTCCCCAGAATAGTCATGCCGTCGTAGGATTTCTCCAGCTCAAACTCTCCCCGCAAAGACTGGAATACCTGGTTCATGATCTTCTTGATCTGCATAAAGATGTGAGGGAAGAAAAACAAAATCAAAATGCTGCCAGGGACTCAAACATACTTTTCAGACACAGAAGGACAAATATTGTATGATCTCACTGATATGAAATAGTTAGAATAAGCAAATTCAAACAGTCAGAAATTAGAATACAGGTTATCAGGGGCCAGGGTGGGAATTTGGAATGGGGAGTTAATACTTAATTGGTACAGAGTTTCTGTTTAGGGTGATGGAAAAGTTTCGGTAATACATGGTGGTGATGTAGCACAACATTGTGACTGTAATTAATACCACTGAATTGTATATTTGAAAGTGGTTAAAAGGGGAAATTTTAGGTTGTATATATGCTACTGGCATAAAAATTTTAAAAACCATAGACCTCTACAACACAAACAGTGAAACTTCATGTAAACTATGGGGTACAGTTAATAGTATAATTATAATATTGTTTCATCAATTGTGACAAAAATACCACATTAATGCAAAATCTGTGTGGGGGGTAGAGGATATGGGAACTCTGTATTTTGTGCATGGTTTTTCTATAAACCTACAACTGCTCTAATTTAAAAAAAAAAAAAGTATGCTACCAAATCAAGTGATTAAGGAATTTAAATTATAGCAAGGGCTTTGGAAAGCTAAAATGAAGTCCTCTTAGAACTCTGAGTGGGACATAGCTGGTCATGAACTGAGGCACTGATGGCTGTCGTTGTGGAGAGGACAATATTAAATAACGAGCTGCTATTTGTGACAGGAGGGCTAACTGCGAGAGCTCCCTATCACGGGCAAGTAAGCTGGGGTGTGTGTGCCAAAGACTTCTAGACCATTTACTAAAGCCTCTCTCTCGCTGTACCCACCACTGACAGCTGCCAGGAGCAATGAGGATTAGTGGCTAGAGGATACTGGCACACTCCCCACCCCTCATTTCCCTCCTGTAATTCAAAGGCACTTCCCATATTGTTGAAACCCCAGGGCAGGGCCCTTTTGGGTTTGCCACCAGGGTAACTAGGTTCCAAAGGTTAATTTTGACTTAAGTTAGACAAGTGGAGCATCACTAAAGTTAGAAAAAAGCTACTAACACAACAAATTGCCCACATTCTTTCCGAATGCTTGATATGTGCTTTCAACCCCTTGATATGATATGGTTTGCATTTTCCTCAAACATCAGCTCACCTCTGAGGGGTCTATAGCAGCAGCTTCAAGCTCAGACATCTGGGACTTGTCCTTCTCCAGTTCCTTGATGTGCTGTTCATTTTGCTCTGTCAGGGCTGCAACTTGGGCCTGGAGGGCTAAACACTGCAAAATAGACAGACGGTGGCTGCGGCCCCAGGAGCCTGGACTACCACGTGAAAGTCAGAAAACATGAGGGGACGAGAACCGTCCTAAGCATCAACTCTTGCCTCACATTGGTCTGCTGATGACCACCCCCTTCTGCCCCATCCCAGGCTGGCTGACTCACTCAGAGCATTCTGTTTCCTCTACACTCAATCTTAGTGCACAACTTTACTTCTTTCCCAACAAGGTCACTTGCCTTGTTGCTCAAAAGGTCAAGAATACAATGAACAAAAGGGGGTAGTAGTCTAGTCACATAGACAAATGAACACTGGGCATAAGCAGAAATCTGTACACCTACGAGATTGCCTTCACCATCTCCGAGTCAAAGGTTTTCAACTGGATACTTTAAGGAAAGAAACTGACCTCCAGATCTGGAGGCTTTCATACCATGATCCTAAAGCCGGCTCCTCCTCCTCCTTTTTGTGCCTGATAATCCCTCCCATACACCAAGCTCTATCCCACCTCAGTCTATTTGCCCAGAATGTTCTGCTCCCCTCCACCTTACTAAAGCTACTTGTCTTTCATGGCTCAGCTCAAGTGTCACGTCCTTTGGGAAGCTTTCCCCAGAAACCCCAGCCACTTTCTCTTCTGGTCCCTAGAGCACTTAATGAATATATTTTGATTGTCCCTTTGTCTTTTTTTCTTGATGGTGAGATACTTGAGGGCAAAGTTCTTTGTATGCCCTTTCCCACACAGTGTCTGGAACACAACAGATACTCTAGAAATATTTGTTAAATAAATGAAGGATCAAATAATAATAGAAAACATATTCCAGAACACTGGTGCTATTTTTTCTTTTTCCAGGTCACTTACCTGTCATCCCAAATCAGTATGTGAAAGATTACTGACAAACTGGAGAGTTAAACAACCATAGTTTTGTTTTTTAGCTGTTAACATCTTTTGGGGCCAAAAGATCAACAAGGCTCAACCAACCTGCTGGCCTCAAATTAACTGGGCTGCCTAAGCTGTCTGGCTCCAGGAAGACATCTACCTTTTCCTGAAGTTGCATCAGCTTTTGCTGGTTGCCGTCTCTCTGCGCACACACCTCCTGGTATTGCTGCAGGTGTTCATCCTTGGCGGAGGCCAGGAGATGTTCACATTTTGCTTCCCACTGGGTCTGCAGCTCAGTCTGCACTAGAGATAGCTGCCAAGAGAAAGTAATGACCCTAGGCTGGAGTCCTGTCACACCTAGAGAAGCCTATCTTTCATAAGGCAAAAAGAATAAGCTAACAGACCAGATTTAATAAGGAAATAACTGTTTAAAAGGTCATAATTGCTTTTAAGGTTAATGTACTTTTTTACTGTAGGTAGGAAGTTGCCATTCGTTGTCAGGGCTCTAAAAGGTGCTACAACTAGATAAAGATGTGACTGTGTAGACAGTCCCTGAAAAGCAGGGCCGTAATGTGACCATCCTTTCCCAGATCCTCAACTTAAAAGATTCAGAAACTTATTTTTGTCAAAACTCCTAGAGGTGATTGATTTGAGAGTGCCTAATCCCTGCTAATTAAATTCACAAGAAATTGGTGTACAAATATGAATTCATGAACTTACAGTGAGAAAGTTCACTTCAAATGGACCAGAGAACCAGCCACTATTCCTGGTTTCCCTCCTGTTAGCCTAAATAAATCCCTTCTCTTCAAGGACTATCATGTGCCTGAAGGATGGTACCTGATGGTTGAGAACTTTGGCCTTATGAGGTTTGGAATTTTTTTGTAGAGAGAATTTTCTTCATGTTTTACTTAGGTAATTAAGCATTAAATAAACATTAAAAAAGGAAAGAATATCCTTCATTTGACTCCTGGTTCTTCTGCACATATTTGTATTGCCTTCTTCTATCTTTCTCCAACATGAGAGCATCACCTATGAGAAATGTCACCCTAAATTAGGGATAAGGAAGAAACTGGAAGCCTCTCCCTCCTTCTCTCTCTCAGTCCTTCACATCTTCTTTTTGTTTCCATATTTCCTCAGTTTCCCTTTACCTGCTCTGCAGCTGCTTGGTCTGTGAGGACCCGAGCCTTTTTCAAGAGCTGTCGAAGTCTGTCCAACTCCTCTTCGTATGACTTGCGAATTTCATCTATCTCTTCCTCAGCATGACAACGCTCTTGCGCTGACTTCTTTTTCCTTTCTGCGAGGTTCTTATGAAAAGAGAACCACCATCAGCTCCAGCTGTTGTAACGGGATAAATGGACTGGGGGTGGGGGGCACTGGCTACTGATCTCACTGGGCCCTTACTCCAATCTGGACACAATTCATTTCTTAGTTTCATTTTTCCTTATATATTTAATATTTTTGGCCACTAGATGAGAAAAATTATGACAAGGAGCAGGGAAAGAAGAAGAGCTTTATCTACCACTCTGTTAAGAGATGGGGAACATTCTAACATGGTGAGGGTAGAGGGACAGAGACACTCTCATATACTCTCTCTGGGTGGCAATTTGACAGTCTTATGAAAGCCTTTAAAATGTAAAATGTGGACACCCAGGAAGTCCACAAATTGGAATTTATCTTAAGGAATCAATAAATGATATTCACTGTAGTAGTGTCTATAATAATGACAAACTAAAAACAAATTACCAACAGGAACTGTTGTTGTTGTTGTTATTTTTTTTTAAAAAACCTGATAATATCATAGAAGAAATTGAAAACAAAGACCAAGATTTACTCCCTAAAGAGGCACTAGGCTTAAATAGTATAACTAGTGAGATTTACTGAAACCACAAGGAACAGGAAATTCTATTCATATTTAAACTGTTATAGAATGTAGAAAAAGATGGAAAGGTTTCTACTTTGTTCAATGGGGCTAGTATTACCTTAGTATTAAAACTGTAATATAAGGACAGCAGACTAGAAAAATATTTGCAACATATACGACTGACAAAGGGTTGACACCCTTGATAAAGTATATTAAAACAAACTAATATTACAATAGGAAAAAGAGTAAAAGATATTAAAAAGAGAGTTCACAGAAGAAATACAAATAGATATAAATATATGAAAGCTTTCTATGAATAGAAAGGCATATTAAAACAAGATATCATATTTTACCTTTTAGACTAAAAAGATTAGAAAAACTGATATATGCAGAGTTGCAAAGGTGTGAACATATATGCATGCTCACATAGTGCTGAAAGTGTAAGTTGGCACACTCTTTTGGGGAGATAATTTGGTACTTTTTGTAAAAAAAAAAGAAAAAAAAAAATAGATGTATAGCATTTCCTCTGATCCAGCAATTGTACTTCAAGAAATACATCCTATGGAAATATTCAAACAGATATGCAAAAAAGTTATATGGTATAATAATGTCCATTGAAATAGTGACAAAATGAAAACTTAAATATCCATCAATACGTGAGTAGTTAAATAAAGTATGGTACAGCCTCACAGTGGACTACTATGCAGTAGTTAAAAAGAATGAGGAAAATAAATAACTAAAATAACAAAAGAAAAAGCATAAGAATGATGACAAAGAGGACTTCCAAGAAGATGGCAGATTAGAGAAACACAGGACTCACTTCTCTCCCAGAAAACTAGCTAGAGGACAGGCAGAAATTATCTGGAAAAGAAATGTTCTAAGGTTTAGGACACCAGTGGAAGGCTGGACACCATCCAGAAGAGAGAGGGGCACAGGAAAAGAATCTTGATAGCAAAACTGTGCGTTAAAGCTCCAGCTACAATAGCTGCTGGCATCCATCCCCTACCCTCGGAGCAGACAGCTTTGAATTTCTCTGGTCAGTAGCTACTAACAGAGAGGGCCACGGAGGTCTACCTTCCCAGGAAAGGAAAGAGAGAGGGACACAGCCTAATGCTGATTCAGCTGTATCCCAGGAGCCCTTTCAGACTGGGTGGGGCCATGCCATTGTTTGCCCTGGGAACTGGCAGGGAACTAAAGAGATCCAACTCTCACAAACACCCTCCCTACTAACTGGGACTGATTGTTGAGGATGCAGAGGGGAGTGGAATTATTTCCTACCGGGAAATGGGAGGGGCTGCTGGCAAAGGTTGCAGAACAGCCTTGGAGAGAGTGTGATCAGGGAGGCTCTGAATAGTCTTGAGGCAGGATCCTCTGTCACACTGTTGAAGTCAGTGTTACAGGGAACACACTTCGACCAGGGTTTGAAATGAAAGGCCTGCTGAAGAGCGCCATCTGCTGGCAGACCAAGGAAGTGCATGTGAGGAAATTGAAAGTTAATAAGGAAGAGAGGCTTTTTCTAGCCTTTACAGCCTCCCTCCCAAACACCCTTGGAACTGGGTCTGTAACCCATTACTGGGTTCATGGCCTGGATTTGAGCAACTAAACAAGGACAACCTAAAGATCTAGAACAGGATGAAACAAAAAATCAAAGAACGGCAGTATGATGCAGCCTCCCGCCACTAAATCCCTATGCAAAAGAGGGAACTGAGCATCAGAGTAAACTCACCATCATAATCAGATGCCTAGACATCAGCAAAAAATTACAAGCCATATTAAGAAAATGGAAGAAATGGCCCAAGCAAAGGAATATATCAAAGTCCAGATGAGACACAAAATTTGAGACAATTTCACAACTGCCAAAAGATGGAAACAACCAAGGTGTCCATCAACCAATGAATGGATAAACAAATTGTGGTATTACACACAATGGAATATTATGCAGCTGTAAGAAGAAATTAAGTTGTGAAGCATATGACAACATGGATGAACCTGGAGGACATTATGTTGAGCAAAGCAAGCCAGACACAAAAGGACAAATGCTGAATGATTGCCCTATTATGAACTAAATATATTGTGTAAACTCATAGAGTTAATAACTAGAATATAGGTTACCAAAAAATAGAATGAGGTTAGAGAATGGAAAGCTGAGGGTTAATCTGTGCAGAATTGGTAAAAAGATTTTTTGTAAATCTTTGGAATGAGTAGAAATGGTGAAAGCACATCATAGTGTTTGTAACTAGCAGTGCTATTATATATGGGTATGACAGTGGTTGAAAGGGAAAGTCTAAGGGCATGTATATTACTAGAAGTAAAGCTAATAAATGTAACATGGGACTGTAAAAAATAGTGAAACCTCATGAAGATATGAATATGGGGAAAGAAGAAAAAGAAAAAAAGAAAAAATATGAATATAGGTAATATTGCATATATGACTGTTTTTACAAAATATAAATGAACTAGAGATGGAAACAGAAGCGCAGCTATGTACGGCAAAGGAAGCATAGAGAGATTGAGAGGTGATTATTAAGAGGTAGAGCTTTTTTTGTTTGTTTTTTATTGTTTTTTATGATTGTTGGAATAATGAAAATACTCTAATAATGATTGAACTAATGAATGCACAATTATGTGATTATACCAGATACCACTGGCTGTACATTTTGGATGGATTGTATGCTTTATTAATATGTATCAATGAAATTGATTTGTTAAAAAAAAAAAAAGAATGAGAAAGATCTATATGAATTTATGTAGTACAATGTCTGTTATATATATATATTTTTTTATTTAAAAAGCACTGAACATGATCTATTATTGTTAAAAATGGTATTTGTGTGTATACATGTGTATGTTTTATACATATAAAAGTATCTAGAGATATATATATATCATACACTGTTTATAGTTACCTCTAAACATGCATGAGGTTAGAGAGGGGGAAGAGATACACTTTGCTTTTTACTTTATACTTTTCTCTATTATTGATATTTGTTACAATGAGCATATACTTTTGTAATTTTTAAAGGGAAAAAAAATGTTTAACAAATAGCTAATCCTGGCCACTTGAATGCAACAGAGAAATGGGTTGGAGAACTTACCTTTTCCAGAGACTCCTTCTCAGCTCTAAGGTCAGTCAGCTCTTCCTCCAGGGAAGTCACTTTGAGTTCAAGTTGTCTACGGCTCTGCTTTTCATTTTTGAATTTGGACTGTGCTTGCTCAGAGGTTTCTTGGAGCTCTGGGATATAACAGCAGAAGCCTTAGCTGCAGAACCACAGCTGCAGGGGGATACATGGCATTCCAACAGCTCTTTTAAAGCTGCAGGGTGCGATTGCCCAATCCTACCACACGAGCATCCTCCTCACGTCTTTCAGCATCATCTCACTGACCAGCAATAAGCCACAAACTGACTCTCCCATCAACCCGTATTTATCTCTACACATGTGTCACTTTCTACACATATAAAATGGAAGAGAGATGTTCCAAGCAGTCAGAGACCACCTTTGAAATAGATCCATTCCAGTCACCATCTCCACACACTGGACAAATCTTTATTTGGTATTGGTCCAGGCCCTTCCTCCCTGCCTGGGTAAGGTCGTCTCAACATTCTACCAAGAATTTGCTTTCAAATTATCTCTTCTCAAAGAAAGCTATTTGGAATAGTTTTTAAATTTTTAATGCACCAAAATGTATTTTGTTTTTCAAACTTCTGAGACTGTTATGGACACTCTTGAGATAATTATCATAGTGGATCACAAAAGCAGAGATGGAATATCTGTACTCCATTCAAATCTAAGCTTGTCCAACATGTTAGCCTCATGTGGCCTCAGGTGGAGCTCTAAAGAGGAAGGGACATATTTTCAAGGTACCACATTACCAACTGACAGGTGCTTTTTTGCTCTCTATTAAGCAAGTGAATTCTGCTTCTTCCCAATTCTACTGTTGCTCTGGTGTCACCTTGCCCATTTGTCCCATCTTTGCCTTCCATATTTGTTTCTTTACACCAAGGTGGATGGAATTATCATGCTGGTCTTCACAAATTTGGTCTTCCTAAATCTCCTATTCAAGTCACCGTGTCTTAAGTACCACTTTGTGCCAGGCACTGAGCTAACACTAATTTGGAGGAAAGAACTTTACAAAGATGAGCAAGACAACATCCCTGCCTTCCAGGAGCTTGCATTCTAGAGGGAAAAATAGACCTATAAATAGTGCTGATCAAAGACTGACTATGATAATCGTCTTAATGTATTAAGAAAGAAAGGATTTTGAAGGAGAGATAAAATGTTCTGGAAGCAACTTCTAAAAGAGGCAGAATTTCAGAGAAGCCTGGAGGCATGATCAGTATTTTGGAGAAGACTAGAGGAAAATACTGGTGATGATGGGTACACCAAGTCCAGAGAACACCATGAATAAAAAGCAAGACAAGAACTACAGGAGATATTGAAGAACAGCCAATAGGCTGGCTGGTACATTCAGAGCTAGGATGACTGGGCCAATATAAAGGGAGATAAAGCAAGTAACATATGTAATAAGTACACAGAGGCCAATCTGGAGAGGCCTTGAGTGCCAGGCTGGGGAGTTGTAATACACCATCCTCTAGGAAACAGGCAACCACTACAGGAAGCACCTCTTTCTTAAACTTCCACTCAGTCAAGAGTTAGAGGAGCACATTAACTCTTCCAGGTATATGAGGCCAATTCAAAGTACCAAAGATAGTGAAAGTAACACTCCCCAAAACAAAGGGGATCTATGCAACCAATTGATTCTGAATGAATAGTCAGTTCTTTCATTGTCTTTTATACAAGACAGTCATGTAGGTTTTATACTGGTCTGCTTTAATTTTTAGCTCAGTCCCTAACAAACTGCATGAGCATTATGCTAAATGGATTAAGAGGAAGGAAACAGTGTAATCCCTTAAGCTTAAATGGCAAAAATCTCAGCCCACTCCACAAAGGGCATACCTGTGAACTTGGCCTGCAGTTTGATGAGTTGGCCCCTGAGGAGATCTGTCTCCTTCAAGTTTTCCGTCAGCTGCATCTGCAGCTCTGTTTCTTTCTTTTGGTGAACAGTCATTTTCAGCTGCAGATGAGAGACCTGCGCAGTGGCTACAGCTAGCTCTTCTGTCACCTTGGCCTGAACAGTAACAAAGTATGACAACGGTTTAAACATGGAAGTTCCTTGTCTCTGAGTGATTATCCAACCTCACTTAACTCTAGGCTGACGGAACTGGCAAATCACCTTCTAAGTCTGCTACCTCTCCCTAGTACCACTGTATGACTCCTAGTACTGTCATGTTGTATAGCTCAGTCACATGAGAGTAGCTGCTTTAGGGGTCCCTGGAAGAATAAAGCTAATGAAGGAAACTTCAACTTCTATGAGAGTCCTACATGTTTTAAATGGTGCTCTGAATTAGCCAAACCAGGAGCTCAACTTTACTCTAAAAGACCAACAATTCTCAAGTTACATCTGATGAAACTAAAATGCCTACCCTGGCAAATTCTTTAATGACATTCTGTGTAATATATTAAGGCTGATATTAATGAGAATGAAAAGGATGGTCGGAAAAAGGAGTTGTAAACAAAAGGCAAATGCCATGTACATTTCACCTGAACCGATACAGGAAAAATTAGATGACAGTAAAGGCAGTGGTTGCTCTGCTGGTGACCAGACTCGCCAACCCCAAACAGCCTATATTATTATGCTCTACAAGCACTTTGATAGTTGCCTACTTTCTTACTATCACTTGTCCCTTCTCATGGCTTCCATTGGCTCCACATGGCTTTAAACTTATTTATTCTTTGCCTTATTCCAAAGCCTTTTTCTGTTTTTCAGCTTCCATTAAAATCTGATATTTTGAATCTCCTAAAAGTGGAGAAATCAAACATATTAAGATTGGATATAAAATAAAAATAAATAAGCTATGACTGAGTGTCTGAGAGTGTATGCAACCTTTAGAGTAAGCACTGCGATACTTGTTTTTGCTGTTCGGCAGCCTTGGGTTTTCACTTGTGTTACATACACAGAGAGTACAATGGCAACTAGAACTTCCAGACTAGAGGGATTTTTATCTGCTCCAAGTAGAATAAAAGTTTTACTCACTGTCCTGCCTCAAACAGCCTAATGAAAACTGAATACAATGCTCCGAAACCTTTGCATTGATCCAGGGCTCAGAAAATTCACTAGCATCAGAGCAAGCATCACTCTCACAAGGCCACGGCAGCAGCTAAGGCCACTGGAGGGGATGAGCTCCAGGGAAGAGGCAATGGAATGGACAGTCACTTTATCGCCAAAGGACAAGCAGAGTAGCATTGTACAAAAACTCATTGTACTCTGGAGTCACTCAAAAGTTCTTTTTATCTCAGGTCCTTAGCTAGAAAGGCCTATTAGAAGTGTAAAAATAACCAAAAGAAAGAAAGAGGACCCCCATCTCAAACCTTATACAAAAATTAACTCAAAATGGATCAAGGACAGAAATATGAAAGATACAACCATAAAACTTCTAGAAAAAAATGTAGGGAAACATCTTTAAGATCTTGTGGTAGGCGGTAGTTTCATACACCTTAGACCGAAAGCACGAACAAAAGGAAAAAATAGATAAATGGGACCTCCTGAAAATTAAACACTTTCGTTCTTCAAAAGACTTTGTCAAGAAAGTAAGCAGGCAGCCTACTCAATCATTGAAAATATTTGGAAACATATATGATAAGGGCTTGATACCCATGTTATATAAAGAAATCAGACAACTCAACAATAAAAAGACAAACAACCCAATTAAAAAATAGGCAAAAGATATGAATAGACATTTCTCCAAAGAGGAAATACAAATGGTCAAAAGTACACGCAAAAATGTCCAACATCACTAGCTATTAGGGAAAATGCACATCAAAACTACAATGAGATACCATTTCATACCTTATAGAATGGTCATTATTAAAAAAACAAAACAAAACAAAAAACAGAAGATTACAAGCACTAGAGAGGATATAGAGAAACAGGAACACTCCTTTACTGTTGGTGGGAATGTAGAATGGTGCAGCCTCTGTGGAAGACAGTTTGGCAGTACCTCAAGAAGCTGAATATAGAACTGTCGTGTGATCCAGCAACCCTGTTACTAGGAATATAGTCAGAAGAACTGAAAGCAAGGACACAAACTGACATTTGCACACTGATGTTCAAAGCAGTATTATTCACACTTGCTAAAATATGGAAACAACCCAAATGTCTATCAACCAATGAATGGATAAACAAAATGTAGCATATATATATACAATGGAATACTATTCAGCTGTAAGAAGAAATGAATTTGGGATACCTATGAAAACATGGGTGAACCTTGAGGACATTATATTGAGTGAAATAAGCCAGGCACAAAAGGACAAATATTGTATGGTCTCACTAATATGAACTAAATACAATGAGTAAACTCACAGAGGTAAACTCTAGAATATTGGTTACTAGGAGATAGTATGTGGGTTAAGAATGGGAGCTGATGCTTAATATATGTAGAATTTTCAGTAAGATTTATTGTAAAAGTGTAGAAATGAATAGAGTTGATGGCAACACATTATAGTGCGTATAACTAACACTCTTGATTTATAAATGTGATTGTGGCTGAAAGGGGTAGTCTGTGGACGTAAACGTCAGTTAAAAGGAAGCTAGAGAATAATCTAGGGACTATCAAATAGTGATTTCGGTGGTGGACGAAGATAGCGGTTAATAGTATAACTATTAAGAATGTTATTCTTTTACAAGGTGTTAAGAATATGATGATACATGGAAAAATTATAAATAATATAACATGGACGACAGTTAACAGTAATTCTGTAATGTTTTTGCAGCAATGACAAAGAAGGTATTATATCAATTCTAAGGGAAAACAGCAGGAGGGTATAAGGGAGTATGGGATTTTTCCTTTTGGAGTAATGAAAACATTCTAAGATTGACTGAGGTGAGGACAGCACAACTCTGTGATGAAAATGAGAGCCACTGAGAGTACACTTTGGAAGGACTATACAAGGCATGGGACTGTATAGCACAGTGAATCCTGTGGTGGAAGATGGACTGTGGTTAACAGAACAAATATGAGAATATTCTCTCATGAACTATAACAAGTATATAATACTAATAGAGTGTCATTAACTGGATGGGTTGGGGGAAAAATACACCAAATGTAAGATGTAGGCTATAGTTTGTAGTAATAGTTGGTTGATATGCTCTCATATTTTGTAACAAATGTTTCACAACAATGCAAGGTGTTGGTGGTGATGTATAGGAGCCCTGTTTGATGATATGCATGTTTGTTTTTTAAGTTTACAACTTTTACTATATACTTCTTTATGTATGTTCATATATGAATGATATACTTCAATAAATATTTTTAAATGAAAAAAAAAACATAAAAAGTAATACTGTCACAACACACACACATGCAGAAAAAACAGTGAAAGTATGAATAGTTAACAATGGTTATCTCTGAGTGGAAAGGATGATGGTGATTTGTTGTTTTTTTTTTTGTTTTTTTTTTTTTACTTACCATATTTTCTAAAATTTCTAGAATGAATGCAACTTTTGTAATCAGAAAAAACCATGTATATACATATGTATATATATGCATGTGTGTATGTGTATATAGTGTATATATATTAATACTTTTTTAAAAACCTACACTGTGGATGGGATGGCTCCCTGCCTCCTGACATAGAAAGCTCGGCAAAGAAAGCAATGACAGGAAGAACCAAAAGTTCAGAAAATGAGTGAGAAAAGAATTCAAGTTAGAAGCAGGAAAATGGCACTAAAGAGACATGACACTTTGACATAGGAAAAAGAATACAGCTTTGCCCTTGGCTGAGAGTAAGATCCGGGCAAGCCTTTTACCCTCTTTGGGCCTCAGTTTGCTTTTTTTGTAAAATAAGAAGGTTAAACTGGATGACCTCTAATAGATCTTCTAGTTTTAACCATTGTTCCATGGTTTTATGTGGACATACTAATCCTGTCACGGAGAAAAATAATTTCACTTACCAAATTTTCACTGAATACCAAAAGAAACAGAGTCAGCACTGGACATAATTTTCTGAGCTGTGTTTGCAGACAGAGAACTACCTCCAAAGATTATCTCCCTTTAAAAGAAGAGAGCCCAGGGAAGAGACTGTTAAGTAAGCAGAAAGTAGACCAAAAGAAAAATAAGGAAGAGTTAGGCTTGAAAAGTTTCATTGGAATACAAGTAGCCAAGTGAAGCATGTGGTACTTGGTACCCTAGTCATCAAAAGAATAGTGTTACTCAGCCCAGGAGAGGCGCTCACACAGATTTGTGTAAAGTAGGGTTCCTAGAACCTTGTGGGTGTTTGACAGATGTTAGCTATTATCATTGTTTTTATTACTACTATGTTTGCTATTACAGTCAGAGCATCTACTGGGCCTAAAGCACTGTGTCAAACGTCTTCGGAGTTTATCAACAAGAAACAATTGGGTGGATTAATGAGCTAATTCAAGGGTTGGCAAGCTATGACCTATGGGCCAAATCTGCATGCTGTTTGTTTTTGTAAATCAGCTTTTATTGGAACACACACAAACAGTACTGATACTCCACATGAGAGTCACATGGCGAACTCACTAAAAACACAGGTGTCCAGATGCCACCTCCAAAGATTCTGACAAAAGGGCCACTGACAAGAACAGTGATTCCTACACCTGGCTGTGTATCAGGATCAAGGGATGCTTTGTAAAAGTTCAGATTCAGACTTGAGCTAGATACACTAAATTTGAATCTCTGGAGGTAAGGCTTAAGAATATATGTTTTCAATCAAGCTTCCCCAAGTGATTCTGAGGCAGCCAGACCAGTACTTGGGAACCAGTGATCTAGAGCAAGTAGAGTAATACTTTTAGCCCTAGATAGTAACAGCTAGGCCAAACAATATATTTGGGTGACCCTGACAGGCCTAAGAAAAAAAAATAAAGGGAAAAAAAAAAAAAAAAACAAAGAGGAAAGGAAATGGAGAGAGAATAAAAGTAGAGAAAGAGGCAATAAAAAGTACATTTAGATTCGCTATATTAGAAACCATGCATGTGTCCCCAGACCTCGTTTTCCTCCCTAGGTCTGGTTTTTAGAATGCTGGTGATAAACTAAGCCTGATTTATTATATGTCCATCCTGTATGGGAAAAGACTGTAACTCTAGGTATCTCTGGTCAACCTTAAGAGATATAGCAGGGGGCTATATCTGGTTGGCGTCCATCTCCCATATGGAGGGACCTGGGTTCGATCCCCGGGATCTCCTGGTAAAAATTTAAAAAATATATAGAAGGTGCGTGGGCCGCCAGGCCCTGTGCGCGGGCGCACCACCAGTTCCCGCGAGCCACACAGCAAGATGATGACATAATAGGAGAGTGACACAAGGGAGAGGCAAGATGAGACACACCGAAAAACCAGCAACTAAGGTTGCGCGGGCAGGATGCCTCTCTCCTACATCAGAGATTCCAAGGATTGAATCCCAGTGAAGACAGGAGGAGAAGGATGAGAAGAGAGGGCAGAAAATGGACACAGAGTTGCCCAGCGAATGGACACAGAAACAGCAAAAACGGGGGGGAGGGGGAAGGGGTGTAAAAATGGATAAAAGTAAATAAATAAATAAATCCTTAAAAAAGAAAAAATAAATAAATAAATAAATAAATAAAAAAGTACATTTAGGGCGAGTGGGGAAGTGACTCAGGTACCACTTAATGGTAGCAGTATCACAGGCTGCCTCTTTCGATCCAGGCACTGGGAGTTGGCCTCAACAAGGGATGGAGTAAAGTAGCAACAGGAAAGAAACTGGATCAGCACTTGACAGGGCTGCGCAGGACAAGGCATTGCTTATCTGAAGATAAGGAGTCAAAGATATCACTTGCCTGAAAACTATGGCTAAAAGAACACAAAGAAGATCAACAGAAGACAGATGAAAGTAATCCTCATTATCAGAATACAAGAAAAGTGAGCAGGGGCCCTCGCGTCCTGGCCCCCGCGGCGCCTGCGGGGGGAGGCCCGGTCACGCTGCGGCGTCGCGGGCAGGCAGCCGGCCTGACGAGTCGCCTTCCACTCCCACCCCGCTCCAGGGACGCCCACCGCCGGCCGGGGCGCGCGGGCCGGGGGGTGCCTGCCTCGGCGGCCGCGCGCATGCGCAGGCCAGGTAATGTCGGAGTCGCGTGCTGGGGGCGACCGTGGGCCCCGAGCGGGGGTCCCGGCCCCTGTCCTGCCTCCCGTCTGAAGCGGGGTCCCCCCAGCTCGGGCCTCACCCCCTGTGCCCGGATCTCGACTCGCGCCGCCTCCCCGGCGTGCAGATTTGGGGGCTATCGGCGGTGACCCCAATCCCACCCAGGGCTTTCCCGTCAGAACCCAGGGGTCTGGCCCTCGCTCCGTGTCCACCGCCTCCAGCCCGCGCCTGGAGGGTTCCACGACCTTCCGAGGGACCCAACCTCTTCCCCATACCAGCCTGAGGCACCCCGAAAAGGACGTGTTCCCACGCCCCCCCCAGGCCCTTCCCTGGCTGCGTTGCTCCCCAGAGACAGCCTGGCCGGCTGGGGTACGTGCTTAAGGAGTTGCTGAACCATGGCCTGAGCCGTGGCCCGCGCCTGCAGGGGGCTGGACCTCCTGAGAGGGGAGGCTGTGGGGGCAGGAGGCCCCGGGGCGGGGGCCCAGTGGTAGGTGGTGCCCGGCAGGTGTCCTCACAGCCTGGGGTCTGTCCTTTACCTACTGTAAAGTTTCCAGGTAAAGGACCTGTCTCAGTTCCTTCGCCAGCCCCCATCCCCGCCTGGTGCGAGCAGGCCCTCTCAGGGCACAGCACCACCATGTCACCGAGCTGGTGTGGGACATCCACCTCCTCCCTGCAGAGGTCAGGCAAGGTCGTGCTCCCTGTCAGACTCCCGGCCTTCTGTGTGGGGCGTCACACCCTGAACTGTGGTGCGTGGGCTCTCCCAGGGTGTAAGGCTTGGTTTCTTACAGATTATGGAGACACACCGCAATCACTGTAAAAGTGAGGCCTTTTAGGTATGAAGGAAGGGGCATTAAACTCCCTGTGTCGGGGGTCCCCGAGACCACTGTCAGGTTTGGTGACTCTCTGGGAGGACTCCTAGGGCTCAGCATGCAGTCGTCCTCACGGCAAGAGGACCCAGGGCACAGTCAGCAGAGGGAGCAGGCACCGAGACCAAGTCCGGGGGGGGGCCAGGCGGACGCTTCTGGAGCCTCCCCCCCTGAGCTGTCAGGCGGGACGCACTTCATTCCCCCATCATCTCCCAGGGTCATGGGCTGCTCATGTGGCACCTCTGCCTGGCACAGACTCAAACCCAGACCCCCAAAGGACAGCAGGGCTCGGTCAGCATAAGACACGGGGTTTGCACAGATTGTTGGGGTGCACGGAGCCCCCTTATCAGTCAGGGCAGTGGGAACCCTCCTGGAACCCACGTTCCCAGCCTTAGCCAAGGGCCGACCTTCGACACAGGCCCTTCTGCTCGAACCCGCCTCGCACAGCTGCCAGCACCCAGCATATAGATTTTATAGTGAAAAGGCAACAGAGGTGAAAATAAATCATGACTTCCCAAAAAGGCTTCAGAGAAGCAAAAACAGGTGCCTGTCATTTTATATGAACTTCACCGTGGTGAAAGAAATCAATAAAGTTGACTTAAAAAGAAAAAAAAAAAAAAAAAAGAAAAGTGAGCAAAACTCCATAAGACATAAAGTGCATTTTGTTCAACTTTTCAGGTTTTCATGGAAAATTCAAATACATTCTTCAACCTCTAAGCTACCAGATGAAAGGGTCAAGATGTCCCAGCTGAGGCAAGAAGTAATCCATTCTGGATAAACAGTGCCACTTGAGGAAGAGAGGAAGAGAGGAAGAGTGGGCTTCAGAGCCAATTAGTACCAACCCAAGACCCACAAGAGTTTTCCTTAAAGTCACCGCGTAACAGATCAAATTCCCTGACCCCGAAATGACAAAGTCAAACAACGGTACTTTAAAATGCTTTGGCAGACAGAGACGAAGGAACAAAGTAAACAATCCTGAATTTTACCAAAAACAACCTACACATCAGTTACCTGGCACAACAGATTCTGTCAAAAGAATAAATTTAGCTTCTGATAATAAGCTGTGTGATCTTACCTTAAGCAAATGACCAAGATCAGGTATTGCAAAGCATATTTCAAAACAGAAACCTGGAGGATGGATATAATAAAATCTGCAGGAAGATTTCTAGCTTTCTTCCCAATGGTTGCAAAAGATCTGCTGAAAAGCAGATTGCTAAGTACGTACACAGGACCTCTTCTGAGCTCTACACTTCCTGGCCTGTGCTGGTCTCTCCCCAGTTACTTTACCTTCTCTTGCTCAGCATGCAATACTCTTGCCTGTGTGTTTTCTGTGGCTGTTTGAAGTGAGTTGTTTCTCTTCTCCATCATCAGGTTACTCTGCTCAACATACCTGTGAAGCAAATATGGAAAAAGCACCTAGTAGGTGCCAGGCATGACCCAATGCATTCCGTCCTCACAGCATGGCTCTGTACCATTATCAAACACCATTTGAAAGCATTTTGTTTCCCTTAGATCTGAAATAACCAGGTTTGGAGATAAGAACTTAGGCTGAGGTGAACTGTTCAGCATAATAAAGATGAGAGTGGGTGGGTAGTGAGGAGGGGAGTCAAGGAGGAAGGAGATGGGAGTAAGGATGCAGCAAAAAGGAGAAGAGAGGGAGAGGAAGCCACTCCTCCACTCTGGCCTGGAAAAGAGAAATCTGGGAGGATTTTTAAAGTGAAATGCTACATGCTGTGACATCTCCCCATAACCCCCCCAATTATTCAGAAGGATCACAAAAATTACAAAATGCATGGGTTTTATATAGAAATCAGGGATGTTTGCTTGAGTTCTGATTGATAAAAAAGAGTCAGCCCTCACAGAAGAGAATAAGAGTTAACACCTGGGTTTTTAAGCATTAACACCATTTTCACAGATGAGGAAATTAGGAGCAGCAGGGAAAAATAAAATGCCAGAAGTCTCACTGCAAGATAGGGGCAGAGCTGGGATTCAAGCACAGGTCTGCTTTTACCATAGCCTACTGGGCTACTTCTACCAAAGTACAGCTCAAATAACAGGCAATAATTCACATGGCAGGCAGGGAACAGAAATAACAGAAATACACACATACTTCCCTAAACGAACAGGCCTATTTAACTTGGGCATTTATAAAATAAACCCTTCTGTCCATCCCAGCCAGTGCCCCGTACCTGTCATTACCTCTGATTTCGTTCAATTAGTTCACTAATCTTGTCATTCTGTTCTTCTATCCGACTGCTCTTTTCAAGGAGCTCTTGCTTCAATCTTTCATTTTCCTAAATTCAAAATACATAATGTACAATTTAACTCTTAAGAGAAAAGTGCCAGATACACAGGAATCAATTGAACTGACAGGGTGACACTGTTACATTTTTTGAGACAAAACACTAGAATTCATGTGCATACAGATCTAATGCTCAAAACAATACATCAAATCATACCTGATGTATACAAATCACTTTGTCCAATGGATTGTGTGTATAAATGGCTATAAAATGAAGTGAAGTTCTGAAATACATTCAGAAAAAAAAGTTTCCTTTCGACTATATAGACAGTGATAGGTCACATGGGCCAAATTAAGCCAATTTGGATTTTCCAGAATTTTCTCAATCCAGTGTAGCATTTATCACATGCGCTCTAATTCTATGGTGGAGGTTTGAAAGGGCAGTGCCTCTAGAAAGAGAGCATGGGCAAGACTCCTCGGTGAGTGCTCTGTCCTCAGTCATTCTCACCTGAATAATTCGCTGAATGTTATTCATAATCATGCTTGTTTCCATGGTAACCGACATACTAGGAATGAGCAGGGAATTGCCAGCACTATGCTTCTGTAACTCTTCAACCTACAAAAAGGATGCCAGAAAGACCTTGAGGAAGTTTAAAGTGGAAAAAGATAACTTACCCAAAACCTGACCACTTTTTTGAAGGGGTTAAGTTTCTGAGGCAATATGTAAATGTCAGCTAGAGTTTTCTTTTTTTTTTTTTTTTTTTTTTTCAGTAGAGATTGTTGTACTTTAATGTGTATACTCAAGGTATAAGACATTTCCATCTAACATTGTTATAAATAAAAGAAAAAAAATCATATCAGTCATTCAGGGCTCCTGAATGAACAGCATCTTCATAACTTCCATGTTTATCATCTTTACTTTCTGGGTGTAACTTAATAAGATCATCAATTCGAAGAATAGTAATTGCAGCTTCTGTTGCAAACTTCAAACTCTTTACTTTAACTATGGTAGGTTCAAACACCCCTGCTTGTTTGTTGTCCCGAGGTTTACCATTGACCAAATCAAGACTAATCCATTTTAGATTTTTACGTTCTGGGTTGACTTGAGCCTCATTATGAAAAGCTCTGGATCCCCAAATAATGATAATTATCCTTCTAGGGAAATAACTGCTAATTACTATGAATTCAGGAAACAAAGGAAGAGTTTACCTATGGCCCTGCTTGTTCCCTGTTTGTAGCCCCTGTTTCTGCCCCCACTTTCAACACCGCCCCAACTCTGACTCAATCACCTTGGTCATGAGATGATCCATTTTATCAGCCACTTTGCTGACTGCCATTCGAATTTCAGTGTTATGTTGCCGGGCTTCAGTCATGAGAAATGAAGCCATGTCACCTGATCCTAAATAGACATAAGCCAAAGAAAAACTTAGGAAACTGGAGTAAAGGATATCTTATAAGGAAAAGCCAATAGCTCTTTTGGCAAAGGAAAGAAAGAAATTAACACTTCCATATAATAGGAAATGCTGTAAGTGGTTTCACACTGTCAGAAGAAGATGGAGAGGAGATAAGACAGGCAAAAGGGCTCAGAAGCTAACAACAACTAAGCTATGCTCCTCCAAAAATGCATCAAGGGCTACAGTCTGGTCCAAGGGCACAAGTATGTTCTCTTTGGATTGCCACAGCACTGATGCTTAGCTTGCTTCCCAGTTCATCCAACTGCATGCCAGGCATTGTCCCAGGTACCAAGGACACAACAATGAATAAAATATGGTTCCTGCCCTTGGTGAGCTAGTAATCTCGTGGGGAAACTGACATGTAAATAGATAAAGTATCTTTTTTTTCTTTTTTTTTTTTAGTAAAGTGTCTTAAGTGCAAAAAAGGGACCTTGTACGAGGTATAAAAGTATAGAGAAAAGGAAAATTAGCTCTTTGGCAATATACATACATGGCTAGGTCTCTGGGAGAAGAGTGAGGGATGGATAACAATCAGGGAAGGCTTCACAGAGGAGATGACAGTTTTGATAGATGAAAAAGGGTTTCCTAGATGGAGAAGGAGGGTGGCTTCCAGACAAAGGCTGCATCCAGCAAACTCTTACCACCCTAGAACCACAAATTATGTAGTAGGATATCCTTGCTTTCTCCCTACCATTGTCCTAATACCAAAGGTGGTTATTGTATAAAAGGCAAACTGCTGAAAAAGAAGGGAGGATTCCATTCCAACTGTTTATTATTATTATTATTATTTTTTTTTTTTTTTTTAAAGATTTTATTTATTTATTTATTCATTTATCCCCCCCTTGCTGCTTGTGCTCGCTGGGTCAGCTAACCACGCCGTGCGGGCAGGCTTGCCTTCACCAGGAGGCCCCGGGAACCGAACCCGGGGCCTCCCATATGGTAAACGGGAGCCCTACTGATTGAGCCACAGCCGCTTCCCCCAACTGTTTATTATTTTATTTTGTTTTGTTTTTTTATATAAGACAATGAAACTTATCCATGCATACAAAATATCTGAAAGTTACTCAAGAAATCATTAATAATAGTTTCCTAGGAGTCAAAGGGTTTTAATGATGGGGAAGGACAGTAAACCCTTTTGTAGTGTTTTACTTTTTTATAAGTATGTTATAGTCATAATTTTAAAAAATGTAAGAAAGTAGATTTCATCTGAGATATTGGGCACTTACATACAGTCATCATCCTTTCTTCCAATTTCCTCCAATGTTTTGTACTTTTTCTATTTTTTATAAACTCGAGCCACTCAGAGAAAGCAAAAAGGGATGGCAGGAAATAATGCAAGAAACAAAGGGCAGAAAGTGGGTATAAGGGATCTTTTTGTGATGATGGAAATATTCTAAAATTGGATTGTGGTGATAACTGCAGAACTCTATAATTTACTAAAAAATAATTGAATTGTACACTTAAAACGAGTGAACATTATGGCTAGCAAACCATAACTCAAGAAGCTGTTAAAAAAATAAAAGAAACAAAGGACAGAGAGCTACTAGAGTAAAATGAAAAGAGATGGGAGGAAGGAGAGCACAGCAAGAGTGGAAGGAGAGAAGCTAAGGGAATGTTCCCTACCTTGAAAATGGGGAGCTTGAGAGAGTGGTACTGGGTACAAGGGCCGAACAGGCTGCAACTGGGAAGTGCCGCTGGCTGCCTGGGGATAAGTGTAGGCTTGCATACCTGCAAAGGGCTGAGAAAAGGCCAAGTTACTGCCAGTTTAGAAAACATGCATGACTCTTCCTTTTGTTTACATTCTTTGATAGATTAGCTGCGAGGGGATTCAAACTTATTACATTTAGGGCAGGAGGAGACTGGGATTTGACACTGGATGAGAAAGGCAGTAGGAGTTTATCTATGTAACCCAGTGGTACCTAGTCACTGAAATGATTTATTTAATAGGAACTCATTCTCCAACCACTGGGCCTATTGATTTTCTAAAATAATTTAAAGCTAAGCAAACTCTGCTTAGTTTCTACTGAAGTAAAAGCAGAGGTGTTCACTGAGATTCTAAACTAAATCAGTAGTATCCAAAGCTGCAACAGCCTCTCCACTATCAGATTCTAACGTTTATCTGTGTGATCAAGAGTTCCCATTTTTCTCTAAGCTTCATTCTCCTCAATTGTAAATTGAGGATAATAATGCCCTTATAGGGTTATTAAGTAGACAAAATGAACTGATACAGGAAAAGTTTCTAACAGCTGGTGAGTTAAATGTCTGGCAGATAGTAAATGCTCCAAAAATAGCAGCTATCATTTTAATGATCCATGGATATTCTCCCTTGAAATAAGGAAATCCTGTTCATTTCCATGGACAAACATAACTGCCCATCCATTGTAAGAAAATCTTAGTTTACAGGATAGTAATTCTCCATTGGGGGAGAGTAAAGGTGGGACATTTTTCAATTTTGATACACCCTGCTCACCTCTACTAGCACCCCACCTCATTAAGAATCACCAAGGAAGAGAGCCACTGTTATTGCTGGGAGTGTGTCTTATCTACCAGGTGTGTTGGGGCAAAAGAAAGATTCTACCACCCAGGCAAACGGTTTTTAAATGTTGTTACCTGAAAGGCCTGGGCATTTCCAGGTACAGCTGAGTGGGAATCGAGAGATGTAACTTGCATTAAGGCGGCAGAAGGTGCTTGAAGCCCAGAAACAGATGGCTGAGGCGCTAAGATAAAGCAGGAAGTTTTTGCTGTTATCCACCCCTTGCTTCTACTTGGTACAAGTCTGGACTAGCACCATATATGCTGTCATGCTTTAGACTTGACTGCTTTCCTCACCTAGTCTCCAGAGCCAACTCTACAGTGAAAGGGAACTAGGCGTTCTCAAGTGCCTCTGACTCAGACCTACAATCCCATCAGCTGTGTAGCTGACAGGACCTGCATAATAACAAACACACAGGGAGACAGATGTCTCTTTAGCCGAATGCAAATTTCCAAAACTGACAATGCAACATAGCTAAAGACACAGCAAGCAGATCAAATGCATCTCTAGGTCTGAAATTGCCCTGCCCAGGGACAAACTGACAAGTTTCACTCTGTAGCCCAGTTCTCAGTGCTAAAAGACTATATATATAGCCTGATAACTCAAGAGCAGTGATGATAACCTTGGTGCTGATCCAGCCCAAGACCAAAGAGCCTCAGAGAGCTTCCTTACCTTGTGAGGTCATCTGGGGTAACACTGGATGGGCTGCCTGAAGAGAGGGCTGCATAGATGGAGTCACCATAGGCTGCCCAGCCCCTCGCAGAGCATTCACATCCTAAAACAGGCACAAAGGTTTTGGTCCTTAATTGAAGGGTGAGGTTGACATCCACCCTACACCTGCTTACAACACAAGGTTTCTGGGGAAAAACAAAAAGGAAAGAAAGGCAAGCAAGCAGAAAGCCAGGAGTATAGAGTGTGGGTATGGGGAGAAAAAACATATTCTATTGCACTAGACCTAGAGCTCTTCTCCCTGTAAATCTTATCAAGTAATTAAATATCATTCATTTTTGCAAGCATTTTAAATTGTTGATGTTTTACAGCATGAAGAGCTAAACTGACAGCTCTTCTGAATGTACCATTTTCTAAACCAGCAACTGCCATAAGACTAATCTAGTCTGTTCTCACAGAAAAGGGGTCTCTTGCAAGGAAACCCAGGGAATAATCCAGCCTCTTCTTTTCTGCCAAATAATCTCCACAGGTCTCAAAGTACTCAATGAAAATCAGATAAAGAATAGGATTTAATGCACCTCATCAGCATGCTGTTTTTAGATAATATAATTTTAGATGCTTTCCCCCATTCTCTCTTTTCATAAAATCAAGGTTATGTTGGTACAGCTATAACTCTAAACAAAGTTATCCTACAAACATCTTCCTACTTCATACAAAGAACAGAAACACTTGAGGCACAAAATGTAGAGATTCTGATCTGCTATATAGTTCAAGGGCTGAAATCGTTGTGACATTCTTTTACTTTATAATATACCCTTGCCCCCCCAATATTCTCTTCTGGAAAAACATTTCAGTTTTAGATCACTACAGGCCTAAATCAACCTAAATGTCCAACAAGAGAGTAAAAGGAATGACGATAAATCAAGGCAATAAAATATTAGGCTACTTTTAAAAGCTATAGATATGTTAATATTAAGAAAAATGTTCATGATATAACATTAAGTTAAAAAGTCAGGTTACAAATCAATATATAAAGAATGTTCTTTTTAAAATATGTTTTACTTCTTTATTTAGCTATAGTATAAATCTTTCTATAATGAATAAGTACCACTTAACATTTTAATAAGTTTTTTCTTATTTCTAAGAATATTATTTTATCCAAATTTCATTTCCTGAGACCAAATAAAAATCAGTTCTATAACAAGAGTTTCCTACTTTATATCATGTACCAAATTCCAGACAGATTCAAATTTTAGGTCTAAATATGAAATAATAATATTTTTAAACTTACATGTGATGTTAACAATATCTTAAAGTGGGAAGGCTTCCTAAGCATAATACCAGACAAAAAGCAAGCAGAAAAAAAAGTATAGATTTTAATAAAATTCTTAAAATTCTAAATAAAAAAAAGACCACATATAAAGCCAAAAGACAAATCAGTTTGCTTTTTAGTAATAGGCAAAATCAGTAGGAAGACCAACATTTCCCAAAAGGATCTAAAAAGTCAATCAACAAATACTAATTGTGTTCCTGTTATGGGTTGAGCATAATGTTCAAAGAGTGATCTTTACTGCCATTTTAGATTCTAGTAAATGAAAGCTGAATTTACTACTTAAAATTGCCCAGTTTTTGTGATAGATAAATGGAATTGCTTTCATTTATCAGGAAGAGTGTGCAACACAGTAGAAACACATGCACAGAAGAAAAAGCAGTAACTGCAACCAAAGGAACAGAAGATAGCAACATCTGCACTATACATTCTAATACAGCCAAGAGGACATACTTCAATTTCTGAATCATTGGAATCCAGCTGTGGTGGGAGGATGGGCAGCATGGGCTGGCCCATTTTAGCCATTCGCGAGATCAACTTGGCCTTGACTGTATCAGGAGTCTAAAAAGAGAGGAAAGCCGCAAAAATCACTGTGATCAAGGTTCATTACTTTCAGGCAGCTTTATTCCTTTGGCTCTTGTATCAAATCCTTCAACAAGTCCCCTTGCCATATCTATATGAAACTATTTCCTCTAGACAGTGAGAATTAAAGATTTCTAGGCTACAAACAGACCTGGGTCACAATTAATAACAGCAATATAAATAATTCCCTACATGTTTGGAAAGGACAAAGTGGTTTGTTACTTCATTTCAGTGAAGTCTTCACCAAGCATGATTATTCTCATATTACAAATGAAAAACTAAGGTATGAATGTTTGAGATGACAGTCCTCTCTCAAAATCCTGAGAGCAAATTCAGTAGCTAGACATTCAGAAGAGATTGAGAAAAGGAGGAAACAGGAGCTCTGTTCCAAATTCGGGCTTATTTAATTCTGACTTGACATTGACTACACAATTAAACCCTGTGCTAAAAGCTTCTATACCTATTAATTAGTCCAAAACACAGAGTACATACTCTGGGAGTACATACTCCAGAGGGTGCACAAGATGATCCACTGAATGTAGAAAGAAATTATTTTTATTTTTAAGCTGAAAACCTAAGACATTAAAGCTTGTTTACAGGGATTGACAGTACTATATGTATATAACTTGTAAATAAATAGGCATATATTGTGTCTACTCCTTTTTCCATAACCAAAGGAGGTACATAATCAAAAAGTTGCATCCATCAAGAGAGGACTAGTTATATAAACCATATGCACACAGTGGGATTGTGTATTCTATAGTGATAAAAAAGGATAAGGAAGTTCTCTATACACTAACATGGAAAGATGTTAAATATAAAAAGCAAGGTGATAATATATATATATACTATGCTATTTTTGTGTGTGTGAAAGAAGAGGGGGAGGAATAAAATAGATAATCTTATGAGGCTCTCTAGGCTTTGCCTCTCTCCACAAGGCCAGCTGTGAACTGTCAGGTGAACGGCTCATCTCTTTTCCCAGAGCCTTCTCTCCTTCCTCACGACCAAGGTAGTCGGTGTGCTTACTCCCCTGGGTCCAGCATTAACACTCAGCATCAGAACTCCGACATTAAAACCTACTCCAACTCTGTCCTTTGCCGTGTCTTTTATCTTTGAGACCCCACCCACCAAGAGGTGGGGCTCAACATCCTACTGACGTGGTCCAATCAAATCCCTAATCATAACTTAATCCTGCCCAGATGAACAGACCAGTTTACAAGCATAATCCAAAAATAAACATATTTTTGGAATTCTTAACTATATCAAACTGCCAAACTGCTACAATATGTGATAGAATATTATATAGCGGTAAGAAGAAATGAAGTCGTAAAACACATGACAACATGGAAGAACCTGGAGGACATTATGTTGAATGAAGCAAGCCAGACACAAAAGGAAAAATACTGTATGATTGCCCTATTATGAACTAAACATATTATAAGAAATATAAATATATATGTGAAAGATGAATATGGGTAGAATTGCATTTAGAAGACCATTTTTCTTTGAAGCTGAACAAATATAAGTTAATACTATACAATGTTAATATCAGAAAAGAAAAAAAAAAGCAATATACTAAGTGAAGGAAACCAGACACAGAGTACTACATATTGTATGATTCCATTTATATAAAATGTAAATATAAATCAATTTATAAAGATGAAAGGAGATTAGTTGTTATGTAGGTCTAAGGAAGGAATGCTAAGGGATTTGGAGTCTTTCTTTTTGGAATAAAGAAATTGTTCTAAAATTTTTGAGATGATGAATGTACAACATTGTGATTATACTAAAAGCCATTCATCATATACTTTGGATAGAATAGCCAGAAACAGAAGCTAGGTACCATGGGGGAAGTATAGAGAGATTGAGAGGTGAGGAATTTTCTTGTATTTTGTCTTTTTATTATTATTATTATTATTGAAATTAATGAAAATGCTCTAATAATGATTGAAGTGATGAATGCACAACTATGTGATTATAGCAAATACCATTGATTGTACAGTTTGGATGAACTGTATGCTTTATAAATATGTATCAATAAAATTGATTTAAAAAAGAGAAAAAGAATATGTAAGAAACTAATAAAAAAGTTACCTAAAGGGGGTGAGATGGAATGGGGTAGATGGGGATAGGTATGGGAGTGAGTCTTCTCAATGTTCACCTTGTTACACTGTTTTGGTAACTGCATCATGCGAATCTATTTACCTATTCAAAGAATAAATTAAACATAAAAAGAGTAAAAAAAAAAAAAAAAAAACTAAACTAAAAAGTGAGAGACTACTGGCCTACCAGAAGTTACTGAAGCCTGAAAATAGGTTACCAGAGTAGCCATAACTAGAGAATACACTGGAACCAATGCTGCATAATTTTTGTGGGGTTCAAAAATCTGAGATTATAATTGTTTTCCAATTTTCTTCTGATTCTTTGGCTTAACCTTCTGGATTTAGGAGACCATTTAAAAAAAATTTTTTTTCTTTTATTAGATTTGTTATACGTTTACCAAAAAATCATGCAAAGAGTATGGAGTTTCCATATACCACAGCCCCCCACACATACACAGTTCTCCCTATTATTAACATTTTTCAATAGTGTGGTACCTTTGTTACAGCTGATGAACTATTATTATAATTATACTAGTAACTATAGTCATGTTTACTGTATTCCATGTAAATTAACTATAGTTTACATTAGGGTTCACTCTTGTGTTGTAGAGTTTTATAAAAACTGTGTTTTTATTGTGGTAACACATATAACAAAAAATTTCCCAATTTAACCACTTTCAGATATACAATTCAGTGGTGTTAATTACTTTCACAGTTTTGTGCTACAATAACCACCATCCATTACCAAAACTTTTCCATCACCCCAAACAAACTCTATACCAATTAAGCATTAACTCCCCATTCCCTATCGCCCTCCTTGCCCCTAGTAACCTGTACTCTAATTTCCAACTCTGATTTGCATATTCTAATTATTTCATATCAAAGAGATCATAAATATTTGTCCTTTTGTGACTGCTTTATTTCACTCAACATGATGCCTTTAACGTTCATCTATATTACAGCATGTATCAGAACTTCATTCCTTTTTATGGCCAAACAAGATTCCATTGTATGTATACACCACATTTTGCTTATCCATTCATCTACTGATGGACCCTTGGGCTGCTTCCACTTTTTGGCAATCAGGAATAATACTGCTATGAACAATGGTGTGCAAAAATCTGCTCAAGTCCCTGCTTTCAATTATTTTTACTATATACCTTGAAGTGGGATTGCTGGGTCATATGGTAATTCTATACTCAACTTTCTGAGGAACTGCCAAACTGTTTTCCACAGCAGCTGCACCATTGTACATTCCCATCAACAATGTGTGAGGGTTCCTATTTCTCCATATCCTTATTTGTTATTTTCAGTTCTATTTTTAATAGTAATAGCCATTCTAGTAGGTGTGAAGTGGTTTCTCATTGTGGTTCTGATTTCCTTTTCTCTAATGGGTAATGATGTTGAGCACCTTTTCATGTGCTTGTTAGCCATTTGTATATCTTCTTTGGAGAAATGTCTATACAAGTACTTTACCTATTTTTTAACTGCATTGTCTTTTTGTTGTTGAGTTGAAGGATTTCTTTATATATTCTGGATATTTAAACCCTTACAGATATATGGCTTCCAAATATTTTCTCCCATTCTATAGATTACCTTTTCATTTATTGATAATGTCTTTTGATGCACAAAAGTTTAAAATTTTGATGAAGTCCAATTTATCTATTTTTTTTTCTTTGTTGTTTGTGCTTTTGATTGTAAAGTCTAAGAATCTGTGGCTTAATACGAGGTCCTAAAGATGGTCCTCTATGTTTTCTTCTAGGTGTCTTATAGTTTTAGTTCTTATATTTAGGTCTTTGATCTACTTTGAGTTAAAATCAATTGGCCACAAATATGAGTGTTTATTTCTGAACTCTGAATTCTATTCCATTGGTCTATATGTCTGTCCTTGTAGCAGTAACATAGTTTTGATTACTGTAGCTTTGTAATAACTTTTTTAAAAGGAGATCACTTTTACACATATCAGATCAATTATTCTTGCTTTGGGCTGAAAATAAACAAGTAACCTAGGGTTAGAGAAAAATTAGGCATCAACTTCACTCCACCCATCTACCTTGTTTCCCAGTGTAAGAAGTGAAGGCCACAGAGCTTTAGAAGTTGAAGAGCTTTAGTCATCATCTGGTCCACATGTAGCAAACTCAGATGCCTTCAGAGAGGAAGTAAGGCAGCAGCAAACTACTGTGCACACCCTTCTAAAGGCATTCAAATCCATATTTTATTAAAATAGTTCACTGGCCCTCTCATCTTGCAGTTGGGAAACACAGAGGCCAGTGATGTGCTCAAAGTCACCTAATTGGTAACTTAGTGCAAAATTCCTCTGAGAGAATGAAAGCATGAAGATATGTAGTATTAGCAGCAATTCCGATAACAATTAGAGCTAATGTTTATTGAAATCTTACAATATGCCAGACAGAATACTAAAAACTTGAAGGGGATTATTCTATTTAAACCTCATAAAAATATCTCTTTGAGATAGGCAATATCCTCATTCTACAGATGGGGAAATAAAACTGAGGCTGAGAGAAGCTAAGTTGCTCAAGGTTACAGAGTAAGTAGCAGACAGAGCCTAAGATTAACCACTACCTCACACTAATGTATACCTCTCTAAATAGATAATACTATCTAAAACTGAAGCATGCTTTGAGGGGCAGCTCTCCCAATCTAATACCATTCTTCAGTTCACCTAGTAATAATCACAGAGTATAGGCTCCAAGTTAAGTGTTTTATAAACATATCGCACAAGAACTCTATAAGGAGTTAGGGAGATAACTTGCTCAAGGCCACATAGTTTTTAAGAATAAAGATTTGAACCCACATCTGTCTATACTGACTCCCAAGTAAGGGTAAATTAATAAGGTAATCATTAATTTTTCCCTTAAATCAACTGTTCTCAACATTTCTTTCTCTAACCCGCCATACCCTAGGCACACAAAACCTTCTCAGCACACTAGAGGTGAAGGAGACAGACTCAGATACTTACTGTACTTGTTGTAAGCTGTTCACTGAGGGAGTTAGATTTGGTACGAAGAGTTGGTTCCCTAAAAGCAAATAAAACACTTCCTGAGATAAAAACAAATCCCATAATCATGAGTCCAGATTATATTACATATCCAAATTGCTTTTGAAAGTATTTGCTGATTAGCTATAAAAGAGTATTTACTCTTCTTTATTTTACATAATCTTTCAATGCTAGTAAAGATGATCCATTTTCCATTCAAAGGCTTATTTATTGTTACATATTTTTTCTTGAGTATATATTATACTTATGTACTTTGCCCAGGTTTCTTACAGAGTTGTGTAAGTATTCTTATATATCTGAGTCAGTGCTTTTATAGACTATGAATATTAATCCTTTGTCAGGAAAATCTGATTTAAGTACTTTCTCCACTTCCCTCACTCCACTTTCTTTCCAGTTATTTACAATTATTTTAGTTTTCAATTATACCCCTATTTCTGAACCCCTCTAAGAGTCATTTTTACAGAACCCCCATAGTATCTTACCCTAATTTGAAAGGCAGCGATGTGGGTGGTGACATAGCAGGATCAGCAGGGAGGTTGTCAGCACCAGGTATGGGAGAAGGGGCTGTAGAATCTCGAGAACTAATACTTTGTCCGTCAGAGCTGGAATCTCTGGCAAACTTCACCTAGCGCAAGATCCAGCACAGGTGGAATAGGCTACGAAAAAGGCACTCTTCTCCACTTCACCCACCTTTCATTTTACTTATTCATTACACACATCATTACCATTCATTGTAGGCAAATCACAAAATGTAGTTAGGAAGAAAAAGATAATAATCACCTGCAATCCAACTACCAATCAATAATAGTTAGAATTTTGGAGGTATTATTTTATATTTTTCTGACACACATAAATATATATTATATATGTATGTATTTTTCACAAAAACGGGGCCATACTGCTTTGTAACCTGCTTTTCTCACTCACTGATCTTAACATATTTGCCTGTCACTAAACATTAATGTACATTATTTTCAACTACTGAAGAGGATGTCGGGTTTCAAGAATCATATCCTTAACTTCTATAATCTACAAGAAAAAGTCTTCAAAGGATTCTGGAAAAAGAAGTCAATATCTCTGCTATTACAAAATAAACTTGACCAAATCCTGCTGTTGAACATTTGGTTTATTTCTAATTTTTCCTGTCCTAAACAATGCTTCTTTATTTTATTTTATTTTATTTTATTTATTTTTTTTTTTTACCGGGAGGTCCCGGGGATCGAACCCGGGTCCCTCCATATGGGAGACGGACGCCCAACCAGTTGAGCCACATCCGACCCCCAGCAATGCTTCTTTATATCTTTGCATATATCCTTAAATATTTCCAAAGTATAAATTCCCAGAAGCTAAAATGCTGGGTGAAAGGTATGCATTTTAAGACTTTTGATAGATAGCATCAAATTTCCCACTAGAGAGGGTAAACTCCACCAGTAGTAAATAAACCTTTCTCAACATTCTGGCCACACTGAGTATTATCATTCTGTACCAGCCTTGCCAATTTACTCTATCGATTTCTATTTCTTTGTGGGTACATTTTGTCTTACTTTTAGAAAATGCCAGTGGTGACGGATTCAGATTAGTTTGTCATCTATAATCAGCTGTCATTTCTTCAAACTCAAAGGAAAGTTGAGAGGGAATATAAAACCATGTAAAAGGCAGCAGGGAGCACTATCACTGAGAGAGGGCTGCAGCAGCCCAGCAGAGATAAGGTGCTCAATTAGGAGAGAGTCACTGGGAAGGAAAGCATATCCCTTCTCTGTTGTAATAGGAATAACAGCCACAATGAAGATGACCATAATATTTACTATTTGTAACTGTGTGTTATAGTTTGTAGTCACAAACACTATCACATTTGAACCTAACAAACACTGTGTAAAGTTACCGAGGTCTTTTATTTTGGAAGAGGATTGGGTGGGGGCTGTAGTATTACTTTAGTAAATCAATTTTTTTTTACGAATTTTATTGTAGAAATTATACATATTCATGATAAAAATTTAAAATGATACAAAAGTATAGAAAGTAAAAAATTAAAGTTTCTGAATCCCATTTCCGTCCTCTAGAGAAAATCACTTTTAATCATTTCCTTGAATGCTTCCAGAAATTTTCTATGTATGTATATGCATATATGTATGTGTATATATATATATATATATCTTTCATATGCTTGTGTAAACATATGCATATATAATACACATATATGAATGATTCCATGTATATATGTATGTGTGTATACATATATGTATGTATATATATATATATATGCACATGCAAAAGACTATACTACACATATTGTTCTGCGACTTGCTTCTTTCACTTGACAATAGATTTTGGATATGCTATAAGAGCTACATAAAAGTTGACTGTATGAAAAATTCATAATTTAACCAGTCTCTTAAAGAAGGGAATTTAGTTTTTGTTTCCAGTATTTTACTACTACAATGTGGCAGAGGAAAGGGGGGGAAATACACACACACATCTTTTCATACTTTTGTGAATATACTGATCAGCTAAAATTGTAGCCATGAAATTACTAAGTAGAAAGATATGTCCCTTGGGCAGAAATCACTATTTTATAGACCAAATGAAAATAAAATTAGCATGGAGAAGTGATTCGCTCAAAGTCACAATGTCTTCTAGACTCTGCATAAAGAGCCAGGAAAGACATAAATCTTGGTCTTTAGATTCCAAAGCAGTTGCTCTTTCCACTATTCTATTTCTAATTAAAAAAAAAAAAAAAAATCTATGTCTCCAGACATATTTATTTATTCATTTTACTGAACTAGCAAAGAGGTACTCAGAGAACTCATCAAACACAACACAAGACAATTTTACTCACCCGCCTAACCTCCACCTCGAACACCAAGATGGAGTCCATTGATTGAACCCATCCTATTACCCCTTCCGAGCCAGCAGCACAGGCTGGAGGGATGATAAGCAACCGCTTCCCTCCTTTTCTCATGCCCAGCATTCCATCTTCCCAGCCCTTTAGGAATCAGACAAGGGAAGATATTTATCAGACACAAACCTCCTCACTAGACAAAGTGAAGTATATTATCAGGTCTCACTCACCCACACTTTCAGGTTTAGATGTGCCTCCAGAGGTCAAGTTCAAATATGCCCACATTGGTTATAAAAATATCTAGAATAATGCTTCTAAACCCACTAGTAAAAGCTGGCATATCTGAGGTTGGATGAAATACACTTATCTTAGATGATAAGAGAAAATGAGGGGAATAAGAGAATGGTAATATAAGAGAAATAAAAACTATCATTTACTAAGCACATTTTTCCAGGTACTGGGATAAATGCTTTAAATACATTATTTTGTTTAATGCACAAAATAATGGAAAATGGAAGCATTATCTCCATTTTATAGATGAGAAAACTGAGGCTTGGGGTGGTGGTGGGGAGGTTAAGTAAATAGCCCAAGATCATATAATTTAGTAAGTTGTTAAGCCAAGATTCAACCCTATATCTGTCTAAGTTTCAAGGGTGATGCCCTTAACATCTACAGGAAAAAGTCCCCAAAGGGTTCTGGGGAAAAATGTCATAAACAAAGCCATGTATAAAACCTTTTTGCCACCCAGATGAATGAGTACTTCACAACACATCAATGTGTTCTGAAACAATGATAATCCACATGTGTAAAATACTCTTTATTTTATAAAATACCTATAGAGTTGGTACAACTTGAGCCCAGGTCCTCAGACTCCAACCCCAGCACTCCTTCTTTTAGGCCATAACAGCCTCACATAATGACTGGGAAGACCAATTCAAAGCACCCCTAACAGATGAGAATCAACCCATCGTGACACACTTCTAAAAGAAGCAGTTCCACCTCTTTGCTTATTAAGCTACAGGAAGGACTGAATAATTTCCTCAGAGTCAAAGGATGAAAGAGAAAGGATAGGGACTAAAGAAAATAAATATATTCATCTTTAATATACTGTCTCACAGTTAAAAATCTTCCAAATGCAGATAATATACATTTTTCCCCTCCTACTTTTCAACCAAGCCTCTCCAGACTCTCAGAAGATATACCCAGGTTAAGAATTTCCCAAAATTTAATCTGTGTTAAACCTACTTCAATTGCTAAAACTATATAAGAAAACAGTTAAGGCTTTACCTTGATGACTTTTCCTGATCCTAATTTCAGGCGAAGCAACTTGTCTTTGTTATCAGTGGAGTCAAAAATCTGCAATTTGATCAAAGTAAATGAAGTCAACTAGTTTCAAAAACAGTAATAATCATTATGATATTCAAATAACTACATACCAGCACAGTACTTCTAGAATATGGAATGTCAAATATACTAGGAAAATAGCTCTTATTGGCCCTAAAAAGATGGGACTACATCCTGGCTAAAGGGTGATATTAACTGAATACCTCAGCGACAATGATTTTCCAGATTTAGAAAAAAATAAATACATTTGCAGCACCATGTATTTAAATGCATTTTTTTTTTTTTTTTTTTTTTTTTTGTCTTTGTATAAAGTATTTTCAAACAAAATATCTCATTTGATGCTGACACCAATTCTGTCAAGTAAGCAGGGTAAGGACCATTAACCACCATTCACAGATGGGGGAAAAAAAATTAAGAACATAAATGACTTGACCAAGATCAAATTTGGATAAAGCTGGGACTTGAATCTACATTTGATTGACTTACTGTCTAAAACTCTATTATACCATACTGCTTTTGAGGGCTTAATAATAGTAAAACAAAAAAAGTCCAACACATTTATAGTATCCACTCTAAGACAACCATTAGAGAAACAATTGTGATAAGAGGCTAAAAAGAAGTTTGAAGACCTAATTCCATAAGAAAAGATTCAAGTTCACAACTGGTATAGGAAGACGAGACATACATATGAACAATTAACAAAAACAATACTTGGGAAATTGGTCTCAACCTTCTCTAAGTAGAAGAGACAGTGGCACTGAACAGATTTTATAAATTAGCATTTCATGAATATGACCCAAAAGCAGTTATAGCAACTAAGGCAGGGCTCCAAAAAGATTTCTATTTGACAAGAGTAGCAATTCACAGTGATAATACCTTTTTTTTTTAATAGCCTCCATGCTACATAAATAACAAAAGAACTTGTGGCTACATTTTCTTACCTGGCCCAACACATGATTCTGGAAGAGCCAGCCAGTATATGCCACTTCCAAAGAATCTCCAATTTCTACAGCAGGGCCCTCTGCTACAGTGAGGTCCTGTGACAGTACTATATCCAGTGAAGAGGCACTGTTGCACTTGGCAATGCATACCTGAAAGATCCCAAATGGCATAAACTTAGTTTAGGCTCAATGAGTACTCACTAAACAACTGCTAATGTTCCTTCCCAAATAGCTGCATCCACTAACAAAACAAAGTACATGTTAAGAGGTAAGCCACTCCAAGGTCAGAAATCCCACTAGGAATCAAGTGCCTAAGAGTTTGGCTTTAGAGTCAGACTGTTTGGATACATGCCTGGGTATGGCTGCTTACTGAAACTCTGTGTCCTTGGCCAAATAACCAACTTAACCTCTATGTGCCCAAGATTAGCCATTTGGAAAATAAGGATTGAAAACTGTGCATACCTCATAGGATGGTTTTCAAGATTGAGTTAATATAAATAGAGCACTTGACACAATATCTGGCAAATAACAGTAAGTACTCAGGTGTTAGCTTATCATTCCTATTATGACTTAATGCTTCAGTGTTTGGGAACCTATGAAAGAAGGAGGTGCTTCCAAAAAAATTTCAAAAGACATTTCTGAAGACAGTTTACAAAACCCATATTGCATTCCCAGAACTCACACTACCACCACCGACAGGTATAGTAATCTTAGCATATATTTGAGACAAAGGAGCCAGACACATCTTTGTGAATAACTACTCTCTAGTCAGTCTTACTATAGTACATGTTAGAAATTTACTTCACGTTTTCTTTAGAAAGAGTTTCATTACTGCAATCAAATAAATGCTACTAACAATGAGACATCATTTTTTACAAGTGAAAAAGATAATTCTCAATGCTGTCAAAGGTATAGTGAGACAACTGATATTAGAGTGAAATAGTACAATCTTTCTGAAAAGCATTATGCCAAAGTATATTCAGAAGCTAAAAATATTTGGACTGTTTGATCCAATCATTCCCTTCTAGAAATCCAGTCTAAGAGGAAATAATCAGAAAAAAAAAAAAAAAAGACAATTATATACAAGGATGCAAACTACAGTGTCATTTATTTCAGAAGACGACTAAAAACAATTTTAAAGCCTAAAAATAAGGGAATGGTTATATAAACTAAGGATAATCCATATTATGCAGCCTTCAAAAATGTTCCCAATTTTTCATGAAGTGGGAAAAGATGTGTTATACATTGTAAATAAGCAAGACACAGAACTTTTAAAAGAATATGATATGTATTTATGTATATTACGTATAGGAAAACGGAAACATATCAACATGTTAATAGTGATTACTTTGGACAGTGAGATTATGAAGGTTTTTTTTTTAAATTGCTCTAGATTTTCTACAGTGAGCATACAGTAATTTTTTTAACTTTTTATTTTGAAGTAATTTCAAAGTTTTAGGAAAGGTGCAAGAATAAGGCAAGAACAATACAGAGAACTCAGTAGTAACTTATAAAAAAACCTTTTAAAATATTTTTTACAAGATAGTTTTATTTATGCTTTAAGATATTTTACATAGTGGAAAAATGTTTTAATCAAGTAAGTTTACATTAGCAAAACATTAAAAATGTTTTAATCAAGTAAGTTTAGCCCTTTTTCTCTTAAAAAGTTTCATTTTCAAGCAATTTCAATAAGTATTCCTATTATTTCCCTTAAATACAAAAGACTCAAGTGACAAATTTAGTGAGATTTTTAGGCTTGCTTTTAACAAAATACAGCAGGTAATAGGTTTTCCATATATTCTCCTAAAATTAATAGAAATCTAGACAAGTGTTCTAACTTTTCACAGGAAGAGTAAGATGGTATTACCTGTTTACTGAACTCCACAGCAGACTTTTCTGACTCAAACATGATGGACCAGTTTTGT
The DNA here is from genome assembly GCA_026826555.1 of Tolypeutes matacus. Lineage (NCBI taxonomy): Eukaryota > Metazoa > Chordata > Mammalia > Cingulata > Chlamyphoridae > Tolypeutes > Tolypeutes matacus. The sequence goes on from JAKSZT010021121.1 coordinate 388,514, forward strand.
CTCTGGTCATCATAAAAGGTGCTATAGTTGTTGGGCCGAACCTGGGAAAAGGAGAAAAGTTAGGACAACTGAGCCACAAGCTGTGAACGGATATATCTGACTGCCTAAACCCCATAGAGAAGGGCCTTGACTGAGGTGGACCCAAAGAGAAATATCAAGACACTCCCTTCTTCCTTCCACCCTCCACCAACCACCCCTCAGTACACATTCCCTAGAGACCTTTCTGAGAAGCTCCATTAGCTACCCACATTGATGCCAAGGACTGAAGTTGTGGATCTCATTCCTACCAGGGATGCTAAGACTAATTTCCCCTAAAAACCCATCCCAAAGGAGCTATGATTCCAAAAAGAGAAATTCTTACCATGAGCTCAAAGTTCAGATGAATCCTGGCAACAGTAATTGGCTGTTGCTTACTGATATAAAGAAGAACCTTATACTGTACTCAAGCAAAGATGAGGTAGGAAAAAAAAAAAAGAGAACAGAAGTTAAAAAGGAAATGCAAAATCAGCACTAAGATGTCATAGTTGTGCTTCATGCAAGTATAAACTCAAAACTCAGTTCATCCCTTAAAGCCTAGATTTTAAATTATATCTTCTCACTATCCATTTTAATATCTCTTTTCATTTTGGCCTCACTCCTTAACTGTAAGTGGCAATGTCTATATTGTTGGTGTTTTCGTTGATAAAGGGATGATTAAAAGAGAGTGACTGGCTGGTTAAAAAACAATACAAAATGTTTTTAAATTGAGGGAAAAATATGAAAAGTACACAAATCTTAAATTTACAACTCAATGAATTTTTACATAAATTTACACCTTTGTGACCACCACCCAGATTAAAAAAAAAAAAAAAAAAAAGAATGTTTCTAATACCCCAGAAAGTTCCTCATGTACTTTCTTGGTCAATGATCCCCAACCTGAAATAGTCACTATTCTGACTTCTATCACTGATTAGTTTTGCTATTCCTAAATTTTATATAAATGGGGTGTTTTGTGTGTTGCTTCTTTTATGCAACATAATGATTGTGAGATTTATCCACGTTGTTTCATGTAACAATAGTTTGTTTTTATTGCTTTGTAGTAGTATTTTGTATGAATATCTCACAATCTATTAAACCATTCTGCAGTTTATGGACATTTGAGTTGTTTCCACTAGAAGCTATATGAATAGTGCTTCATTTCCTTCAACCTAAGGAACTTTCTCTAATATTTCTTTAGTGTGGGGTCTGCAGGCCATAGATACTCTCAGCACTTTTTGTCTAAGAGTTTATTCTGCCTTCATTTCCAAAGGATATTTTTATTATGTATAAACTTCTAGATCAATAGTTTTTTTTTTTTTCCTTTCAGCACTTTAAAGATATAGATCAACAGACTTCAAATTCCCATTACATATATGTTAGACCATTTTTGACTCTGTCCCACAGGAAACCTATGCTTGTTTGCTTTGCATTCTTTCTTCTCTTTGTGTTTCAGTTTGGATATTTTCTATAAAACAGCCTTCTAGGCCACTAATCCTATCTTCTGCTGTGTCCAGACTGCTGCTAAACCCATCCAATGAGTTCTTAATTTCAGATATAGTATTCTTCAAATCTAGAATGTCATTTGATTATTTTTATGGATTCCAATTTTTGAAATTCTCTCTTTTCATGCCTTCAATCCTTTAGATTTTAAAATACCTAAAAATACAGATAGCATTTTTAGTTATTCAAATACCTTATATATTATTTTAAATATTTAGATTATTTGTGGGTCTGCTTCTCTTTTCTTTTAATTATTAGTTACATTTCCCACTTCTTTGCATGTGAATTTTTTATTATAGTCCCAACTTTGTATATAAAAATAACTGTGGGGGCTCACATGCAATCTTCCAACAGAAAGGATTTCCCTTTAACTGTATTAGAGTACATGATACAGTTGGGGGCTGATCACCTCAATCCAATTACAGATTGAGCTGGTCAGGGAAGGATTGCAGAATTGCTATGAGACAGTCCAAAACGAAGTAGGCTAAGTGAAAGAAACCAGACACTAAGTACTATATATTGTTTGACTCAGATGAGTCAACATGTATATTCAAAATGTAAATACAAATAAATTTATAGAGATGGAAATAGATTAGCAGTTATGTATGGGAGGGGAAACAAGAAGGATTAAGAGGTGACTATTAAGGGGTAGGGTTTTTTTCTTTTTGGAGTAATGAAAATGCTCTAAAATTGATTGTAGTGATGAATGTATAACTCTTTGATTATACCAAAAGCCACTGATTGTACACTTTAGATGGACTTTATGGTTTATGAATACGTCTAATAAAATTGATTAAAAAAAAAAAAAAAGTCAGTCCACCACTGGGTTATCCCTGTTCTCAAGCATTATCTTCACAAGCTTTAGTTTTAGAGCCTGAAAGATTTCTGACTCCTTAGTCCTCAAAGTTCTTCCCAGAGATTTTGAGCCAAGTTCATTAGCCTCCTTCCTGTGAAGTTCAAAATCTGGCCAATGTATTGAAAGGAAGACTAGCTGAGGCTTGTTGCAGGCCCCCTTCCTATAGTAGAATTTTATCTCCTATGCACCACCAGCCTGAAGAAGTTTCCCTTTGCCTTTTGGGCCCAGTCCCTGGACTTCCATATTGTTCTAGAACTTAGCAAATGTCCCACAGGGAAAAAACCAATCTTGAATTTGAAGCTCCTCTAGTTTTGCCAATTTCTCTTTTCTCCAATAATCTCTCTGCTTGGGCAATGTCTGATCCCTAGTCTATACCCAATATTGGCAAATTCCTCCAAGTATAAGAAAACAGCTCACTGCTCTTCTCTCTCTGAAATTTTAGTTCATCTAGTCCTCTTCATTTCCACAGTTCTCCAATGAAATTTTTTTTTTAATTTTTAATTTTATTTTTCCAATGAGTTTTTAAATATAATTTTTGTAATTTATCTACCTTTTTATCATTGTTGCAACAGGAATATTGCCTGCCACAATGTACTACATATTACCTGATGGTAAAGCCCCAATACCAGATATTTAAAATAGAAACAGTGACCACTAATGAATCAATGCACGTAGATTATAATCATCAATGGCTACTAACATAACAAAATGAGAAACAACCAGATATTATTTGCCTCCTAATGGGAGTAACAAAGAAACTTAAGAGACACAGCAAACATTTGGAATATGGAGACCTTTTTATGATTTTTATGCAAACAAACTGTAAGAAAAAAAAATATGAGACAGAAATTTGAACACTAACTAGATATTATATTGGATATAATGGATATGATATTAAGAAATTATTGTTGGAAAGAAACTATAACAAGGAAAGCAAACTAAACCCAAAGTTAGTAGAAGAAAGGATATAGTAAAGATTAGAGCAGAGATAATGAAATAGAGGATAGAGAATCAACAAAACCCAAAGTTGGTGTTTTGAAAAGGTCAATAAAATTGAAAAACCTTAGCAAGACTGACAAAGAAAAGAGAGAAACAACACAAATAATTAAAATCAGAAATCATTACTATCGAACTTACAGATATAAAAAGACTACAGGGGGTACTATAAACAATTATGTACCAACAAATTAGAAGATCCAGATAAAATGGGTAAATTCCTAGAAACAGGTAAAGTACCTAATCTAACACAAAAGAAACAGATAATCTCAACATATCCATAATAAGTAAAGAGATTGAATCAGTAATTAAAACTAAACATTCAACTAAATGTTCAAAGAGTATTTAGGGAAGCAGATGTGGCTCAATCGATAGGGCTCCCATTTACCATATGGGAGGCCCCGGGTTCGATTCCCAGGGCCTCCTGGTGAAGGCAAGCCAGCCCGCGCGGCGTGGTGAGCTGACGCAGCAGGATGACCCAACAAAGGGAGACAAGCAGACACAGAAAAACGTACAGCAAATGGACACAGCGAGCACAAGCATCAAGGGGGGATAAATAAATAAATAAATAAATAAATAAATAAATAAAATCTTTAAAAATTAAATAAATAAATAAATAAAGAGTATTTAATACCAATCCTCAAACTTTTCCAGAAAAGAGAAAAAGAGGGAATACTTCCTAACACATTATACTATGAGGCCAGCATTACCCTAAAACCAAAGCCTGATAAAAACAGCACAAGAGGGCGCGGATGGGGCTTAAGTAGTTGAGCGCCTGCCTCCCGCGTGGGAGGTCCCGGGTTCAGTGACCGGTGCCTCCTGAAAAAACAAACAACAAGCCAAACAAATGAAAAAACCAACTCAGGGAAGCCAATGTGCCTCAGTGGTTGAGCACCAGCTTCCCATATATGAGGTCTCGGGTTCAATCCCCAGCCCCCAGTACCGCAAAAGAAAAAAAAGAAGGAAAAAAACAACACAAGAAAAGAAAATTACAGACCAATATCCCTCATGAAAATAGATGCAAAAATTCTCAATAAAATACTGACAAACTGAATCCAACAGTATATTAAAAGGACTATACACCATGACCAAGGGGGATTTATTCTAGGAATGCAAGGATGGATCAACATAAGAAAATCAACGAATATAATACACCACATAATAGAATGCAGGGGAGAAAAACAAATGATCATCTCAATGCAGAAAAGGCATTTGCAAAATCCAACATCCTTTCATTATAAAAACACTCAGAAAACTAGGAAAAGAAGGGAATTTTCTCATCATGACAAAGGGCGTTTATGAAAAACCCACAGCAAATATCATTCTCAAAGGTGAAAGACTGAAAGCTTTCCCCATAAGAGCAAGAACAAGACAAGAATGCCTGCTATCACTACTGTTATTCAACATTGTATTGGAAATTTTAGTACAAGCAATCAGGCAAGAGAAAGAAATGAAAGGTATCCAAATCGGAAAGAAAAAAGTCAAATTATTCCTATTCCCATATGACATGATCCTATGTTAGAAATACCCCAAAGACTGCACAAGAAAGCTACTAGAACTAATGAATGAATTCAGCAAAGTGGCAGGATACAAGATTAACACCCGAAAATCTCAAGTTCATATACTAGTAATGAACAATCAGAGGAAGAACTCAAGAAAAAAAAATTCCATTTACAACAAGAATCAAATATCTAGGAATAAATCTAACCAGAAAACTATAAAACACTGCTTTGCAGAAATTGAAAAGCCAATCATCAAATTTATATGGACGGAGGTGGCTGTGGCTCAATTGGTTGGGCTCCCGTTTACCATGTGGGAGGCCCTGGGCTTGATTCTCGGGGTCTCCTGGTGAAGGCAAGCCGGCCTGTGTGGTGCAGTGAGCCGGAGCAGCAAGACGATGCAACAGAGGGAGACAAGCAGACACAGAAAAACAGAAAGCAGGTGGACGCGGTGAGCACAAGCAGCAAGGGGGAGATAAATAAATAAATAAATAAATAAATAAATAAATAAATAAATAAAAATTTTATATGGAAGGATAAAGGGCCCCCAATAGCCAACGCCATCTAGAGAAAGAAGAACAAAGTTGGAGAACTCATAATTCCCGATTTTAAAACTTATTATAAATCCACAGTAGTCAAAACAGCATAGAAGAGCGGATGTGGCTCAAGCAGTTGAATGCCTGCTTCCCACATGGGAGGTCTGGGGTTCGGTTCCCAGTGCCTCCTGAAAACAAAAACAAACAACAGGTAAACAAATGAGTGGGCCAACTCAGGGGAGCCAATGTGGCTCAGTGGTTGAGCACCGGCATTGTACTTACAAGGCCCCGGGTTCATTCCCCAGCCCCGATACCTTAAAAACAAAACAAACAAACAAAAAAAAAACAGCATGGTACTGGCACAAGGACACACACATAGACCAATGGAATCAAACTAAGAACTTAGAAATCAACCCTTATATTTATGGCCAAGTGATTTCTGACAAGGGGACAAAAACCAATCAATTGGGAAAGAATCGTCTCTTCAAAAAATGGTACTGGGAAAACTGGATCTCCATTTGCAAAAGAATGAAGGTGGGCCTGTACCTCATACCATGTACAAAATCAAGTCAAAATGGATCAAAGATCTAAATATAACAGCCAGAACTATAAAACTTATAGAATTAAACAAACAGAAACATCTTCAGGAATTTGTGACTGGCAGTGGTTTCTTAACCTTTACACCAAGCCCAAGCAGCAAAAGGAAAAATAGATAAATGGTATCTCATCAAAGTTAAAAACTTTTGTGCTTCAAAGGAGTTTATCATGAAAATAAAATGACTAGCTACACAATGAGAGAATACATTTGGAAACAACAAATCCAATAAAGGTTTAATAACCAGAACATATAAAGAAGTCATTCAACTCAACAACAAAAAGATAAACAACCCAATTAAAAAATGGGCAAAATGGGGAGCAGATGTGGCTTGAGCAGTTGAGCTCCCACTTTCCACACAAGAGGTCCCGAGTTCAGTTCCCAGTGTCTCCTGAAAAAAACAAAAAAACTAACAACAAGCAAAATAAATGAAAAAAATCAACTCAGGGAAGCCAATGTGGCTCTGTGACTAAGTTCCAGCTTCCCACATACAAGGTCCCAGGTTCAATCCCCAGACCCCCATACCTCAAAAAAAAAAAAAAAAAAAAAAAAGGCAAAAGACTTGAATAGATATTTCTCCAAAGAAGACATACAAATGGCCAAAAAGCACATGAAAAGATGCTAAACATTATTAGCCATTAGAGAAATGCAAATTAAAACCACAATAAGATATCATTTCAGACCCACTAGAATGGCTATGATTTTTTAAAAACGGAAAATTGTAAGTGTTGGGAGAGGATGTAGAGGCCGGGGGACAATCATTTCATTGCTAGTGGGAATATAAAATGGTGTAACCACTGTGGAAGACAGTTTGGTGGTTCCTCAGAAAGTTAAGTATAGAATTACCATATGACCTGGCAATTCCACCACTAGGTCTATACCCAAAAGAATTTAAAGCAGGAACTCAAACAGATACTTTCACACCAATGTTCATCGTGGCATTATTCACAAGTGCCAGAAAATGGAAGTAACGCAAGTGTCTATCAACCAATGAATGAATAAACAAAACATGCTATATACAAACAATGGAATATCATTCAGCTGTAAAAGGAATGAAGTTCTGATACATGCAACAACATGGATGACCCTTGAAAACACCATGTTGGGTAAAATAAGCCAGACACAAAAGGACAAATATTATATGATTTCACTGATAATGAAGTATTTAGAATAAGCAAACTCATATATCAGAATATAGAATATAGAATACTAGGGGATGGGGTGGGGATTGGGGATGGGGAGTTAAGGCTTTAAAGGTACAGAGCTTCTATCTGGGACAATGGAGAAGTTTTGGTAATGGATGGTGGCGATGATAGTATAACATTGTGAACATAATCAACACCCCCCCCCCAAAAAAAAGGTCACCATCTTTTAGAGAAAAATACTAAAATATTTACAGCTGAAATTATACGCTGGATATTTTTTCAAAATAATGTGAGTAGGGGAAGAGGGAGGAGAGAATGGGGCTATAGATCAAACAAGATTAATTGTTAGAACTTGGTAAATGGGTACTTGGGGGTTCACTATTCTAGTTCCACTTTTAAATACATCTCCAATTTTCCATAATTTTGTTTGCTTTTTTAAATACAAATGAATATTGTCCACTATATTAGTTACCCTGGACAGGTCATCTTATCTCTCCATGCCTCTGAGAACATGCTCAACATGCTATCTGTAATCTTTCAAGCAATGAAATTATTTCAAAAATGTTCAAAACCTTCTGAAACAATTTTAAAGCTAGATATAAGCTACACAAGGAAATCAGTTTCAAGGCTTTTTGCCACCTCTTCCTTGTGACCCACACTGGTATGACGGTGGATGATCAAACTGCCCATCTCATTATCAAACTTTCAAAGGATAAACACTGGTCATTAAATGCAGACATAAAGACATAATACTCTAAGTAGTACAATAAGTATTGCTCATTAATTACCCAACAAAAGAATGTACTTGGTAAATTATTTACTCGAGAATTCTCCAAATTCTTAAACTAGATCCATATCATAAAGGACAAATTTAAAGATTCTGAGTGGTTGAGTTTATTGTAATGAACAATAGTAAGCAAAAAGTGATCATTTACTATACAGACTAATATTACAAATTCGTATTAAATACAATCAATTTTAACCCTTTGACACACAAGAGATATTGGGCAAGCCCAGCTGGTAAGAGCTAGCTCATTAGGATGGTTTGGGACACTTGAATATGCATAAGATGTGGCGGGCACTCTCACCTCCTTGGCTGTGTGGTTCCCTAGGACTGCAGCACCAAATTTGCCCTGCTTCACATACTGACCATTTGTGCTGCAGAAGCAAGAAAAGCAACAGGTATTTAATATATTCTTAAACTTTGCAGAACCAGCTTTCTTTTCTGCCTTATAGAACTGGGGAAACTAGTCATTCCACCTCTAGAAAGGGACTGAGGTTTGCAGTTTATAATTTAATCTTACACAACTTCTTGTTAAATATCTACTCATTAAATATCTGTATTTAATGCTCGTTAAATACACTAAGCATTATCTCATTGGAGAGACTTTCTCTGAGCACAAATAAAGGCAGCTGTTGAAAGTACAGTTTCTGAAGAACCAATAAGATAATAACTCTTCAAGTTTTATGTGCAGAAATCTCCAATTGAAACATTAAAAAGCATTACTGATACTTTGTCTATCCAGCCTAAGTAACCATTTTACAATGAGAGTGTTCCTTCTCAGCTACTTACTATCGATATGCGTGGACGGCTGTTGCAACCAGTACAGAGGAAGTACCTGTTGTGGTTGGCGCTGTTTTCAGTGTTGCCTGATTTCCTAAAGATGAAGAAGAAAACAAAGCTGCCATTCATTCCTTGTTTGAATTGATTTTTATTCATTAAACCAGCTTCAAAATCCCTTCTTTATACTTAAGAGTTAGGGGTACAGTGCTTTCATCACCATTATCCTTATTTGATCCACAAAATACCCTTATAACTCAGTCTGGAGGTAAGGAAACTGAGGCTCTAAGCACCCTTACATAAAAGATAGCAGCAAGCCCAGGAACAGAAGCCATGACTCTGACTTCCAAACCAAATGCTCCAAACAAAAGAATCTTGGAGCTGGACAAGAAGTGTTTGTCTAGAAAGTGAGGTTATAGTCCATCTACTTTTTTTTTCTCCTCCAATTATTTTGACAGTTCTAATATATCAAAGTTATTTCTCCTCTCCTTATTTCTAGGATAGGAAATTTATTATCTGATATTAAATTCATGCCCATTGCTTAACTTCACAAAGCGCAATAAAATAACATTTTTATTTTAAAATAGCAAACAGAATAAATTGCATATTTAAACACACTGTGAGTGTGTTGATGGGAACTGTGAGACAACATTGGCACTGGCATAGCAACAAAGAACTTATTTTCAAAATTCCTCTTAATTGAATTTTTTTAAATTGACAGCTTTTCTTTCTGATTATAAAGTACACATGTACACTGTAGAAAACTTAGAAAAATAGAGAAAAGCATAAAGAAGAAAATTAAAATGACCTATAAACCCAACAACCAAATATAAAAACTATTAATCATTTGATATATTTATTCCCAGTCTTTTTTCTATACATGTAAACTTTAGAGCTTCTTTTCAAAAACATATAAATTCAATATCTATAACTAAATTAATATATGATTTGACAACCTTGTTTTTTTTCACTTTGTGTATATGTATGTCCTGTATACTTCAAAGCAGTCACCAAAACAAAGACAAAATAGTCTTAAAATGCTTTCTATTGGCTAAAGAAAATGCTGTCTTATGACCAGCCACAATGGGACCTCTGCCCCTGCTCTTTTGGGCCCTTTGTGCTGAGTTAAGTAATAAAGTGGTCACTTGCTGAAAATCTCTTGTGCCTGAGCCTGGCTTCCCACGATGTGATGTGCAGCAACCTGCTCCACAAATTTAGTGCAGTAGGCAGGGTGCACAAGGAAGTATGGAGTAGGTTTCTTTAATGGTTCTTTTTATTGCTTTTGCATTTCTCTTGTTTTATGCCATCTGGAATATGCTGGGCTACACAGTACTCATGGCTCTTTGGGCTAAAGAGGGATCACCCCCACCCTACCAGCCCAGGTAGAGGTGCCAATCCATGGCTGGGGGACCTAGGGCATGCTGTCTCCATCCTGTGGGGGAGACAGTGATAAATGGGATTTTGAGAATGCCCCCATAAATGTGAGGGAGTTGGCTAGCTGGTTCCACACTGAGATAAATGAAGTTCAGGTTTCTACCACCCAATGGACACTCCCCAGCTCACGGTCTCTTACATCTGTTCTCATTCTGGAACCAGGCACATCTATACTCAGGCCACCCAGATTGATCTTCAGGTTAGTGTGAAGCTGATCATTATTCAGGAGATATGGGATATGAAAGATAGGTATGGACAGAAGCCTGGAGAGGATCTTCTCTCGTGGTTGTCTATATTCTATGATGAAGGTGCCACTATTACCCTCATCCACCAGGCTGAATGGAAGAGTCTTGGCCACCTAGCATTAAACTCTTAGTGTCAAGAAAGGAGAAAGTGGGGGGTAGGGAAAGAGTGGCTGACAGTGTAGCCACTCCTCTCCCATAGCCATAGCCTCTGCTGACTGGATCCTTCAGGGAATCAGATGAGCATATCCCACTCTGGGTGACCTCCTTCAAATTCCAACTAAGTCTTGGAGAAATGAGAAAGCCATGGTCACAAAACAACTGGGTATTGGCACATGGATATTCCACCCTCGCCAGAGGAATTTAGCCCCTCACCAGGTTCCCATTTCGCAGGGGGACACTGACAATTTTCTTAGTAAGGGGCCCCTTAATGGAGCGACAAGTTAGTTCTTGTTGTTGCCTCAGGGGTTCCTCCTGGGGACGCAACTGAGCCCCTACTTGGGGCAAGGGCTCCCACATTAGGAGGGTGGTCACTGTGGAAACTAACCAAGGAACCAGACTGGCAGTGTAAGGCACCTGCCTGTTAATCTAACAAGTTCTGAAACCCATAAGATGAGTCAGAGGCTACCCCTTCCTCTTGGGGCCCCCACTCGCCAAGCTTGTTCTTGTGGCTACTACAGCCAGGAGTCCTGAAGGACACCATAGATGGGATCCCCAAAGGAAAATTTTGGGAAAAAATATACACTAGAAGGAGGGCGACAGGCTCGCCACAATCCCCAGACATGTGTGGTGGAAGGGAAGGAGGATACTGAAGATCTCCTGCCTCTCCCTTTGGGCCTCTACCCAGATTTGACTAAATTTTGAAAATAGCCTAGGGATGGGGCCAAAGGCCCATCCATCCTCCAGGGAACTAAAGCTATACACCCCAGTGCATGTACAATTTGTGAACATACCCTTATGACGCTTTTGAGTACAGGTACCCAGGTGACCATCATTCCAGGAGACACAGAGGTGAGGCAATGATGAATAGCACTGGGGGTTTTGGGCATTCCACAGGGGTATGGAGATATGAGGTTACCCCTAACCTGTGGATTGATCCCTTTGGTCCCTGGGATGCCCCTGTGGTCATGTTTCCTGCCAGGGAGTGCATTGAAGGTACTGATATCCTGCACCACTGCACATCCCAGCAATGGTTGCAGGGATACACTCCATCATCCCAGCAAATTCTGGCCCTTATTGGTTGGGCGAATGATGGACCATTCACCCCCAGTGCTCCCCATTTCCTTGTCACAGTGGCAATATCACCTCCCTAGTGGGGAAAAGTACATTACTGAACTCATAAAGGACCTTCTATCTGCAAGTATCCTCGACTCCACCATCTCTGCCTATAATAGGCCAGGGTGGCCAGTTAAAAAGGCTATTGGGGCATGGCAGCTGACTACAGACTATCAGCGTTTGAATATAGACATGCCCCCTTTGTCACCCGCAGTCCCAGACGTTGTGACTCTCATATTGTGTCTCCAGACATTGTGGCTCCAGCCATTATGATCTCTACTGGCATTTGGTATGCGGCCGTTGACCTGGCAAATGCCGTTTTCTCCATCCCATACTGGGAGGAGAATCAGGATCAACTGGCTTTCATGTGGCAAGGCCTACCCTCACAGTACTGCCAAAGGGATATTTAAACTCCCCTACTATCTGCCACAGACAGGTGGGACAGGCCTTGAGTAAGCTACAGGTGCCCAAAGAACCCCATTATATTGATGAAATCATGTTAGTGGACCAGAGCAAGGAGCAAACTGCACAGGGATTGCACGTGTTGTGAACAGGCTTCAACATTCCAGCTGGGACATAAATCCTGACAAGATACAAAGTCCAGCCCAGCAAGTTACCTTCTTAGGCAGCATGTGGATTACAGCCCAGAGCCAGATCCCTGTCCCAGTAAGAGACAAATTACTGTCCATAAAGTCACCTACCTCCAAAAAGGAAGCCCAGCAGTTAACTGGGCTATTTGCATGATACCAGCAAATTGCTCATTTCAATATCCTCCTGATACCCCTATACCAGGTGACATTTAAAGCAGGTACTTTCCACTGGGGAACACACCCTGCAAGAGGTAAAAGCAGCTATTTCAGCTGCCCTGCCTCTAGGCCTGTAGAGCCTGGATCTCCATTCAAACTACAGGTTTCTGTCACAAAGACCCATGCTGACTGGTCCCTCTGGCAGAAGAAGGGAACAACAAGAATTTTCAGACCCCTGGGTTTTTGGACCAAGATGCTCCAGATGCAACCCATCACTACTTCCCCTTTGAAAAGCAACTTCTGGTGTCCTATTGGGCCTTAGTAGAAACCGTTAAGTATTACCAAGAGCTCCCAGGTCCTCCTGAGGCCAGAAATCTCCATCAGGTCTTGAGTCCTAGGTAATTAGAACACTCACCCACGCAGTACCCAACAACAAAGTATCATCAAATGGAAGTGGTACATTCTGGATTGTGTTCACGTAGGCCACCAGGGAGTGAAACACTTGCATGAGCAGACAGTGGAGGCCCCCTCAGAAAGGATCCTACTGTAACACCAGATGAGGGCCCGTCCCTCCCTCCCTGCATGGGCATCTTGGGGACCCCTAACTCCTGGATGCCCCACCAGATGCTCAGTGCTGGTTCACTGATAGACTAGCAAAGCTGAAGCCATCCAATATCCACTGGGCAACAGCTGCTGTTTCCCTTGCCTCAGGTAGACTGTATACCATATCTGGCACTGGTAAAAGTGCCCAATGGGTTGAACTGCAAGTGGTCCTCTTAGCCCTGGAACACCTAGACCTGTTTACTGACTCACGGGCCATTGTCAATGGCTTAGCAGTTGGGTCAGATCCATAGAGGGAACATGACTGGAGAATTAAAGATTCCCCAGTGTGGGAAAGGGATGGAAACAATTGGTAGCATTGAAAGGTGCTCTTTACGTTGCCCATATTTACGCACATGGCAAGGGGCCATATCACAATGAGCATCATTGAAATGACTTAGCCAAAATGAAGAATGCACCAAGCTGCTTTTTGCTCCCGACAGGACCAGAGGTCTTTCTGGCAGAGGATAAGCCCTGCCCAGAGGATGAGGACAATGAACTTGCCCTCTATGACATCCATGAAATAGCTGAATTTCCCATGGCTGCTTCTGCTGTTGGGTGGAACCACCAACAAAATGGACATGGAAATTCTGACACTATGAAATTATGGGCCCAGGAACATATGAGCCTCTGTCATTAAAAGAGGCCCAATCTGCCACTTACCAATGTGAGAGATATCAACTACAAGCCAGAGCTCCAGAAGGGCATTTAGGGGCTATTCTCAGAGGGTATGCACCAGGTTGCTCATGGCAAGTGGACTACATCAGCTCTCTCCTGCCATCCCAAGATGTGTCCTACACCTTCATCATGGTATTCAGGCTATGTATATGGCCTGCCTTTCCAGTTCATCATATGGACGTGGTACATACATAGGAAACCTCGGAAAAGCAGCTCTGCCTCCTCTTCGGGTACCCAGATATCTCCTCTGACCAAGGATCCCATTTTCCCACACAATCCACTCAACAATGGGCCCAGACTAATGGAATTAGATGGACATTCCATGTCACCCACTACCCACAGGCAGCTGACATGAGAGAACTTTAATGGCCACCTAAAAAATGAGCTTTGGCATCTACACACTGACAACTCTTTTACTGAATGAACCGTCCACCTTACTTAGGCCTTCTGGAAGCTGAACTCAGCAGTTCCCTGGAAGAGAAACATGGCCTTATCCCACTTCCTAGCACAGGGAAGGGACAAGGGTAGGGGAGGAACCCAGGCTTCACTGCATGTCTGCCCTTACACCCATCAAGATGAAGAATGGCCCCAAAAGGGGGACCAAGAACACACCACTTGGAATTCTCCTTTACAGCTACTGTCAGGGGATTACCCCACTTTTTATCCCATTACACCCTCCACTTGATTCCCAGGATGGTAGGAGGTTAGGGCCACCAGGTGGAGGAGTGGGATGACGAAGTAGGCCTAGAAGTGCTTAGCACACATAGGGTGACAATCCAGAGGCCTGACACACATATACTAGAGGTTAGTGGGTGACACCTTCCCCAGGTTGGGCCACTTCGAGGAGTACTGACAACTCTCATCTATCAGGCAGAGGTGGTAGTGAGCCAGAAGATATGGGTAAAAAGGCATTCAGATCAATGGGAAAGATATAAGGTTATACCTCAAGACAAGGGACAGACAGGCTGGGTGGCCTTAGAGGGAAAAGATAAGCTATTGCAAATAGGCTGAGAAAAGTATCTCCCACAGGAAGTGGTTGCAAGACCAACCTGTCAGGACTACGTACTGTTCCCCACTCCTGTTTTCTACAGATTTGGCCTGCTGGCAACTGAAAAGGAACGCCTTCGTCCAACTGAACCCAGGCCATCACAGTGACAGGGAACCTGACTGCTGGATCTGCCATCTGACCCCTCACTCCTTCTCCTCTCTTTATCAGGTCTGGATTGCTACTCAAGGAGATTTCCCCTGCCTCATGTTCGCACTAATATCAGCAAGTCCTTCATTTACACTTTGTGACAAAAATAACGGTACAGCAATTGGCTGTGCACTCTTCTTCCCCACACCCCACAACTTGCCAGGATGCAACATCTCTAATATTATGACACTGGCAAAGGGCTCAGTCATCTTTCTGCCACCATCCCCAAGATGACTAGTGATTCTCTAGGGATGGGCTGTGCCTCCAGAGTTTATCTTCCTTTGTGGAGGAAACAAAACCCCTACCAGTTGGGTGACTCCCTAGATAGGTCATTGGACAGCGACAGGACAATGCATCCTTGGGTTTCTGATTGTCCCCTTGACTATAATTGCATTGCCTTAGACTTCCTCCAACCTCAACAAAGAGGTATATGTGCTATTACTAACACCTCCTATTATACGTGGGTTAATACCTCAGGGAAGGTGGAATAGAGAGTGACTAAAATCCAATGGCAAGGCCACTGGTGTAAAATGTACAAATTCTATGTGGGACCTCTTCAGCTGCTTCCTGGGGGATGGGGGGTTTGGGGAGTCATGGATGCGATCATTACTCCAGACAGGCCTGATCACCCTGCTTGGAGGAATGGTGTGCACAGGAATCATCAAAGCCCTCCCAATGTGCTCAGCCACCAGTGTTCCTAAACTTTTATTGTCAACATTGTTGAGAGCCACGGGCTGGTAGGCCTGACCTGTCTCTGCATTTGCATCTGAGGTGGGAGGTGGGCTTATGATGTGGAAACTAATGAGCAGGAAGAGGCTAGGCCTGGTCAAGAGGCCAGTGGTGGACTGCTGGGGAAGTCACGGACATGCTCAGCAGCCATCACCTACCCCACCCCAGCTCCTTTTCCCCTCTTCCTTGTTTGCATGCAAGTGTCTGTTACATTTCCATTTGGGACAAACATACCCAACTGCTTATGAGGGCAGAAACTCTGCACCAAGTTTCCTTGAGGGTAGAGCATGAAAACCCAACATTCTGGCAACACAGACCTCCCTCATCTCTGACACAAAGCAGGGTGTGAGGAGTCACCATCCAACAACTCTGATCTGAGCATCTGGCCTCCCCAGGGAACCAGCCACGATTGGATCTCTTTCCCTGCTCATTTGGACCCTTTGTGCTATGTTAAGTAATAATGTGGTAAATTGCTGAAAATCTTTGTTTTTCTGAGCCTGTGTTCCCACAATGCACCACATAGAAGCTCATTCAACAAAATGTTTCCTGTGTCAGCCATGATGAAAAGTGCAGGAAATACAGCAATAAGTGTCAATGACTAGTTGGGAAGAATTCACTGTCAGGATACATTAATCCCATCCAAGAGAAGGAAATAAAAAGTAGTTTTTTCCTTCTCAAAATGTTAGACAGTGGCTGAAAAGGAAAGTCTCAAGTGGTGAATTCTTGGTGCCCCTTTTGGGGCCATTCTTCATCTTAATGGGTGTAAGGGCAGACATTCAGTGAAGCCTGGGTTCCTCCCCCACCCTCGTTCCCTCCCTGTGCTAGGAAATGGGATAAGGCCATGTTTCCCTTCCAGGGAACTGCTGAGTTCAGCTTCCAGAGGGCCTAAGCAAGGTGGACAGCCCATTCAGTAAGACTGCAGGTGCCAAAGTTCATTTTTTAGGTGGCTATTAAAGTTCTCCACACCGCCAGCCACCTATGGACAGGGATTTGAAAGCTGGTTTGGGGAAGTGGCTGTGGCTCAATCAGTGGGGCTCCTGTTTACCATATGGGAGGCCCCGGGTTCGGTTCCCGGGGCCTCCTGGTGAGGGCGGGCCCGCCCGCGCGGCGTGGTTAGCTGACCCGGCGAGCGCAGGCAGCAGGGGGGGGATAAATGAATAAATAAATAAAATCTTAAAAAAAAAAAAAGAAAGAAAGCTGGTTTGTACATGGGGCAAAAGAGCTTATCTGCAACTTTCCTCCCTCAGTTCCTAACAAAGGGCACAGTATCTAGCTGCCACACATTCAGGATCCCAGAGGTTAGACACACACCCAACACTCTGGTTATAAGCTTAGTCAGAATGGTAAAGGATGAACAACCTGGCATGCCAGTTTTGGATGGCTGATTACTCTGACAAATAGCCTGTCAGAGGACAATCCGAATGCCTTTTAACTTACCTGTTGCTGCTGTTGCCTGGCCTTTCTTAGGCTGCTTGGGGGCTGTATACTGGAAGAATTCATTTCCATGGCCAGCAGCTGCCTGGTCCAGGCCAAAGAGAGAGGCCAATCGGGCACTGTTAGTAGAAAAAGGAGAGTTCACAATATTTCATTTGACATATCCCAAACCTGGGATCATTATAAAATCAGCTCGTCTCCAACCTTGAACAAATGCTTCCTTGACTGTAAATTCCACCATTTATTCATTACTGAAAGTGGGAACCTAATTCCTTTCAAATTAAGATTGCATTTTTATCTGAATATCTGCAGCTAACCCTGCCTGTCCACAGGACATCAGTCAAGGCATTTATTCTTTTTGGACCTCAGTTTCTCTACCTTTAAATTGAGGTGATGGGACCAGATGCTTTCTATGGTCTCTTCAAACTCTAAATTCTTGCCTTTAGCAAATCTTAGCTTCTAGTCACCTCCTACAGAGTACTCCCTGTCCTGCTTTTAATTGGTTGATTAAACTGAAATGAAACTGTACTACAAACTTTACTCCATCACACATGGTCCCTTTTATCATTTCACCTAACAGGCAGGACCATTCTTGTACATGCCTTGAAATGAATCTTTTGCCCCCACTACTCCACTGAAACTACTTTTGCTAAAGTCACCAACCTCTTTGTTACTAAACCCAGTTTACCAGTCCTTATCTTGTTTGACCTCCATAGCACATTTTTACACATTCAACTAATCCACTCTTCTTCGGACATACTCTTCTCTTGGCTTCTGTGGGGATATCTGCAAAGTATACCCTGCTGAGTGTGTGTATGGGGGGAAGGAGGGGGTTGCCCATAAGACTCTGAGAAATGCTAATGGAATTTAGAAGAGATCAAGATTTTCCCTTGTAGCGCAATCTGGGCAGATTCCCTAAGGAATAAGATTCTGGAAGAGTTGGGCAACGCTTTTAACATGTCAGTGAAAATTTCATAAAGCTTAGAACCTAGTAAAGATAATGTACAAATAATTGATAAGAAAAGAATTCCAAAGGATAAATATTGAATGATTGTGTTACTATGATCCAAATATATTGTGTAACATATTGTATGATTCAAAAAATTCATATGATCCATTACATTTAATTGAGAAATGTATGTTTTTATCCCACAAAAGAAAATTCCGTACAAGCTACAGTAAACTATGGGTTTTGAGTTTACTGGGTTTTTTTTGTTTTTGTTTTTGTTTTTTTGAGTTTACTGTTTTAATTTTACAGGTCTGTTCTCTTTCAAGGGAAAGGCAAAGAGCCATAGGAAAACCATGCTTCCATAAATGCCCTAAAGGCCAGCCAACTGATTGCAAATCAACCCAAAAGCCAGATCAACTCAACTAACTTTCCCTAAATGGATTAGTTCCATTTTCTATTACTATTTCAAAATTGCCTCTACACAGACTTTCATGACAAATTTCTTGTATATTATTACATTTCTCTACTTCCTATGTGTTCTTAAGTGTACCCAATCTCCCTATGTTAGCAAGAATGGGCTTAACTTGAGCCTCTAAGTTTATAATACATGGGAAAAGTCATTACAGCATTAGTTACATTTTAAAAATAAATGTTAACCAGAGCATTTAGTTGCCAAGGTCCTTACCTAACCTCAGTTTTCTACTTTTCTTATCAAAAACAAAAACACAGGCATTTGTGCTATATCAATATATTTTAATAAATGGGGATACTCTTTATTGTTAAAGTGCTTCTTTTATGTACAGTGGCTTCAAACATCTACTTCTATAATAATAATAATAATGGCAGATGGGCAGGTCTGGTGGAGTCAGACTGCCTGATTTCATATTCAGACTCTATTACTTCTTAGCTGGGTGACCTTGGGCACCTTACTTACCTCTCTAAGCCTTAATTTCCTCATTTGAAAAATGGGTATAATAGTTACACTACTCCGTAGGAGTAGGGAGAATTAAATACAATAATGCAGCTATAGTGCTTAGTACAGTGCCTGGCACCAAGTAAACACATGATACATGTTTTACACACATGTGCATACATCCTATTATCTCAAAAGTATTAATATATGCATAACACCCAGGTATACACATAACTGATCCTCTAAAAATGCTTTGTGATTATTATTTCTGGATTGGAATCTTATTCTACAGGACATTTCTTGGGCGCAGGAACTGTGCCCCTGTCTGTATTAGCTGAAGCTAAGTACCATTCACCTAGCAGGAATTCACATATTTCTTCAGCTCAAAAGCACAATGTTGGGGAAAGGGCTAAGATGAAAAAAAAGTAAGCCTCCTGATTTCTACTTCTATGGTAGCCATGAACTTTGAGAGGCCCAGATTATGAAGCATCTAGACAGCCTACTGAAACACTGAGCTCTGTACTCAGCAGACCATGTGTGCAGAAGGAAAAAAACTGTCCATAGGCCTATACTAGACAACCATTAAGCTGGTAGTCTAATAATATCATTTAAAAAAAAAATCAGGGGAGGGGGTATAGCTCAGTAATTTGAGTGCCTGCTTCCCATGTACGAGGTCCTGGGTTTGATTGCCGATACTTCCAAAAAAAAGAAGAAAAAAAAAGTCAGAGTTTAAAAAGTTCAGCTTTAGAACACTAAATTGGTCTGGAAGTCCCCAGCATAGGGACTTGTGCAGTGTCATTTCACAGCTTTAGAACTCGGCCCCTCCTCCAAGCTTCCTTGGAGCCTGGCACAAATTCAGAGTTAAGGATCTCTGAAAGCTTGCTCCCCAAAGAGCATCGAACAGGTCTCAAAAAGTATTTCCTAATAGATGAATGAATGGAGACAAGTTTTATGCGCAACTCTTCCAATTCTATTATTCTATGGTTCAATGGTCATTCATCAAAAATATGACTCCAAAATTATATTTCAAAACCCAAGATATAGATTATTTTTCTTTTTTTATAGGGAGTGGTAGTAAATGTTTACTTAACTTGGATAAGGATACAATTTAGCCAACTAGGCAGAAGTTGCATTTGATGGTAAAGGGTACTTTGCTCCCTAGTCCCATCCTTATCCCTGATAAAAGCAAGTCTTAGGTTGGTGGGCTATATGATCAATTTGAGGTGGGAGTTGCCCCCCTCCTCTAGTTTTCAATCCCTAAGAACTGATGAAGCCATATTATTAACAAAATATCCTCAATTCCTACCTTGCTCCACAATATGACCCATCATCTGTGTTGCTAATACTGAATTTCTGGCCATGCCACAAAGCATCTTAACAAAAGGACTTTCCCTCCAGCACAGGAGCTTTCCAGCCTAGGGTTTTTTCCAAAAACAGGCCTAGCTCTGGTCTAACCCAATTAAAACCCAACATACAGGGAGCGGATGTGGCTCAAGCAGTTGAGCGCCTGCTTCCCACATGGGAGGTCCCGAGTTTGATTCTTGGTGCCTCCTAAAAACATAACATAACAAAAAACAAGAAGAAGAAACAAACAACAACAACAACAACAAAAAAAACCCAACAACTCAGGAGAGCCAATGTGGCTCAGTGGTTAAGCACCAGCTTCCCACATATGAGGTCCCAGGTTCAATCCCCAGCCCCGGTACCTCAAAAAAATATATAGCAAGTTTTTATTTGCTTAAAACCAAATTTTACAAATTAGTATTTATGCACACAAGAAAAAAAAATGCCTTGACGAATACACACCAAACTGTTAAAAATGGTTAATTCTAGGAGTCAGATTGGTAGGGAAGGAGAAAAACTCCAGTTTCTACTAAGGAACTATTTCCATTTTTACAAATGCATTTGCTATTATCTTTAAAAAATAATAATAATAAAGTTACACTGTATTTTCTAATTCACAAAAAGCCCTACATGTCATAAATCCAACTTGTGGGTGAAAGGAATGGGTAGAGGAGAGGAAAAAGACAATGTAAACCAAATATTTTCGTTGAGACAATGATTCATTAGTAAAATTTTAACCAGAACATTTTGTACAAAACATGTGTTCAAAAATTGCTACAAAACCATGTCTAAGGGGGAACAGATGTAGCTCAAGTGGTTGAGCACCTGCTTCCATTTACGCAAGGTCCTGGGTTTGAGCCCCGGTACCTCCTAAAAACAAAACAAACAAACAAATGAAAAAACCAACTCTCACCGGGGAACAGATATAGCTTAGTGGTTGAATGCTTGCTTCCCATGTACAAGGTCCTGAGTTCAATCCCTGGTACCTTCTAAACACAAACAAACCAAAAAAAAAAAAAAACATGTCTAGGTTGGGCTAAAGTTCAAGACAGCACAGGTTTAGAATATTAAACCCTTCAAAGAGATTTTTTTTTCCCCTATGGCATTTTTGCCATCAACAATTTTGGCATAAAAATTAAACTGAAAGGAATGATTAATTTTCATATTCTGAAATACTGTTTTAAACGATCACAACACATCTGAAGTTACAGGATAAAATCTAATCCACGAGTTAGGATCATTGAATGCAAAAAGCTACAAATAAATTTGTGCAGTTCTCTAATTCAGGAGTAATGGAAAAATCAGGGCAACCAAAAACTTATTATATTCCCTCTTGGCTTCGGTTTCCAGGATCACTCACATCCCAGTTTTTCAGGAAGTATTTCATGCTGTTCAAAAGACACTAATACTAATAAAATATACAATCCATCCAAAGTGTACAATCCAGCCAAAGTATACAATCAATGGAATATGGCATAATCACATAGCTGTTCATTCATCAGTCACTTCAGTCATTATTAGAGCATTTTCATTATTCCAACAATAATAATAAACAAAAAAGACAAAAAAGCTCTACTCCTTAATAATCACCTCTCAATCTCTCTCTGCTGCCTTAATATATATCAATAAAATTGATTTAAAAAAATATTCAACCACACACACACACGAAAAGGCATTAATACGCCCACTTCTATTAGGCCTGACTATCCTAAATGGAATCAATTAAGTGATATATCAAGTCAAAATACTTGAAACTTAATAAGCAAGTAAATTTACAGCAAAGTATAGTTATGCAATATACATAAATATATGCTTGGGAAGCGGCTGTGGCTCAATCAGTAGGGCTCCCGTTTACCATATGGGAGGCCCCGGGTTCGGTTCCCGGGGCCTCCTGGTGGGGGCGGGCCCGCCCGCACGGCGTGGTTGGCTGACCCGGCGAGCACAAGCAGCAAGGGGAGCATAAATGAATAAATAAATAAATAAAAATCTTTATAAAAAAAAAAAATATATATATGCTGCATTGGCTGGTAAAAGTATCACATTTAAAGGAAGGAAAAGAATCTCAACAATAAACAGGAACTGAAAAGCAGCTCCAATGTTCACTGTCACATGTTCTACTTCCTTAGAGAAAACCAAAGAAGGAATTGCTGAATCAGAGAATGTTGGCGAAACTTTCTTTATTCTCAATCTTAAAACTGATTTGGTTTTCCTGGTTACTGTTTGCAAACACAATAAGTTAGTGTTTAACTTTCTCGGCTAAGCCTTTTATCATCAAATTAGCTGTTGTCTATGTCTAAGAGCACGGTTACATGCACAGAACTAAAGTGTTTCAGGTCGTTCATGATCCTGTTCAGGAAAGCAGCATAGTTGAGCCACCAAGAATTTATCTCAGGCCAGGAATCTGGAAGAGAACACATGACTGTCATTATCTACCCTGTGATTTTCAGTCAGCAGTGGACTGCGTATTGTCTGAAAGTTGGAAGCCCTAACATTCTTTTCCAGTCTTCCCCAAATTACTTTTATCTAGTGAAGAATGTGAATTTAATGTACACCCTGAGGGAAAAAAATTAAGTATACCCTGAAAACTTTCAAAAAGCCCAATACACAACCATATGCACAGTAAGTGTGTATGGAATTTTTAGTGAATGTTATGGGCGGAATAGGGAAGAAAGAAACCAAAGCACAGTTTAATCTGAAATAACTGTGCAACTAAAAGAACACCAAGTAGAACTAAGTGGATATAAGCCATCTAAAATGACAGTAGGGGTGGAGTAGGGTGATGACAGTGAAAAGAGGACTTAAGGCTAGGTAATATAGAGCTAGTCATCGTATATGTCAAAAGATCCTATTTAAGACCAAAAGAGAGCCAGTGTCATTTTATGTATCATTCATACATTGGACTCTCCAGCAGTACTGGAAGCAACTTGAAGGCAGGCACAGCATCTTAGTCATCTTTGTAATCCCTTAGCATTTAAGTATAATGAGCAACATATGGTGGGGATTCTTCAGCATGCACAAAATTTGTTATGTACATTCAAATGTACAAAGAAAGGCTCTCAAGGATCAGAGCTTGGCAGCTCACAAGTTTGGATGGCATCAAGTTTGATCACTGACACAAAGCAAGGGAAGAGGCTAAACTGATTACTGGAAGAGACAAAATCCTGCCTCTCTTATACATACTACCTCAGGCTAGCATGTATAAGGTCAAGGTTTGGGAGCAGGGGAAAGCAACAGCAGTCACTTAAATTAGTTTGGGGCTTTTGAGCTTGCAAAGTGCAATTTCACAGCTATTCATTATTCATTCAACAGGCACCTTCTAAACACTATGTGTCAGGTACTATGCTTGGCACTAGACAGACTTGAACAACATAAGCAGTCCCTGTCCTGTCAGGGCTCATAATCTAGTGGGGGAGACAGACAAGCAAACAGTTGTGGTTCAGTGTGCAAGGTGGGATAAGGAAGAGAGAGGAATTTATTCTGCCTGGGGCTGCCAGAGAAGGGAAAGCATCAAAAAGGTGACATCCAAGCTGGACCTTGAAGGATGCTGGAGCTGACCCATCAGGGCCTAGTTTTAAAGTGTCACTGCCTTGTCCAGGGAAAAGAGAAAGTTTCATATGAAACCCAGCTGAGAAAAGAGAAAGTCTCATATGAGACCCAGTGGACTCCTATTAAAAACCTTGAGGCAAACATCCTCATTTGCAACCATCCCATTTTACAGAAAGAGGAACTGTGACTTTGATTCTGAGCAAAAGTAGGTTCTTTTCCCCCTATGCGCCTTTAAAGCCAATTCCTGAGACACCAGGGTTTCAAAGAGAGAAAAAGGTTATTTGGTTGCACAAGCAAAGGTCAGTCACCTTAGACGGCTCAAAAACTGCCTCCCTGATCTGCAGAAATTCTAATATTTTATAACATCAGGGTACTAATGAATAATTGGGGTGGAGCTGGACACAAGTTCCTTCATTAATAAACATGAAGGGACTGAATCGGTTGGACCAGAATACGGTAGCACACAACGGTGATGTAGGACAGGGGTATACAGAACAAAGATAAGTTACAAAGTCTTTCATATGATATTAAACAGAGGTGGGTGGAGTGGTTATCATCCCAACAGTAAGTATACACAAGGGTGAGGTTAAGTCTAGAGTAACTATAAACAGGGGTGAGGCCACTCTAACTAGCTTCAATAATTTCAGATATTAACCTTCTGCTATTTTATAATATGAAGGCATCCATATGGTCATTTAGTAATCATAATTACCTATTAATTTTTAACTCTAGGTTACATCTTAGAAAGCAAAAACGCGAACCCCAGGGCTCTCCTGTGTGTCAGGAAGTGCTGGGACCAGACCCAGGTCGCCAGACTAGGCACAGTTCCGAGCCCTGCCCCGATTCCGGGAGGTGCAGAGCACCGGATTGTGGCAAAGATCTGGAACCCGGAAGTTGGGATGAAGCCTCAGAAGAGACCATTCCAACCATCCGCCGGGCTCGCTCAGCCGATTCCTCTGGCCCACGTTTGGCAGTCACTTACCCGCCGCTGGGTGAAAGGAAGTCGGCGTCGTCCTCGTCACCTGCACCGAACATCGCGCTGGCTTTCGCCCAGCTGAGGCGAGGAAGTCAGAGACTTTCCAGGGCCTGTCTCCGCTGGCGTCGTAAAATGCCGTGGGGGCGTGCTCTTTTCCGGCAGGGCGATCTGTCGCAGGGATGCGCTGTAGAGAAGCACCGAGGCTCGGTGAAGGTGGGGCAAAGGCAAATGGGAGGATCTCGTGGGCACGCGCGTCGCGTGACGTAGGGACTCTCCCATTCCCGCAGAGGCGGTAGCGCTCCGAAGTCCCGCTCCGGGATTGGTCGGCGACGCAGGGGGGCGGGGCCGGAGCGGGAATCGGCCGTCTCGGTGGCGGTGGTGGACACGTCGCGCCGGGCAGAGGTTGCGGGGGCTTTTGAGAAGTCGTGGGGGGCTGGCGGGCTAAGTTTCTGTGAGGAGACGCTGGTGGCGGGACTCGACCTGGGAAGGTAAGGCCTTCCGCGTCCCCTCTCGCAACTCAGGCACGAGAACCGTCCTCTTCCCTCCGCGACCCTCCTTGCCTCTTCTCAGTTCCGCGAAAGGAGAAAGGGCCCGGGACTGGAACTCTGGAGACCTGAGCTCCCGGCCCGGCTTCTGCAGAGACAGATGGAGTGACCTTGGGGCAGAGTGCTCGGTCTCTCAATTTCCCCGTCTATAAAAATCTATAAAACGGGCTGATGATCCCTCTGCCTCAGTTCTCTGTCGCCGACCTCGCTATTTATTAAACGGGCCATTTGCCCACTGCTTCCATTTGCCGGGGGTGGGGGTGGGGGGATAGGTTAAGAAGCTTTTAGACCTCAAAGGTCATTTAATTCAATCCCATCTCCTCGTAATCCCAGGATCTACCGATAGGGAAACGGAGAAACTATCCCGAGGCATACAGAAAGTAAAGGGCAGGCTGGGGCTGGATCCCTGGTCTCTTGATTCAGGGCTTAGAGAGCTGATGGATGAGCAAGAACCTGACCAGCCCTTAAGCAGTGTGTGCCCCTGTGGAGTGGTGTTTCTAGACTGTGGTAGTATAGTTTGTGTATTTCCACTAAATTATAAGTTTCTTGAGGACAGGAACAAACTTATTGATCTTAGTGTCTCCTGTGTCCCAGAGCACATTATGGCCTTCTTGCCAATAATGGGTTTTCATTAATTCTTTGTTAGAATGAATAAGGGAATTCATCCTGGTTGCCATATTCCTAAACTTACTCTTTTATGATCTTTCCTCATGTAACCCAGAGAGTCCTGCAATGGCTCTTGCCTTTTATAGGTAGCTTCCAGAAAGATAAAAATGCTGTACTATTTTGTGAACTGTCTGGGTTGCTTATTCTCTTTGTTAATTGAAGGTGATTTCACTATTATCTAAAGCTTTCGGGATGGAGAATGGGGTAAGGATAGCTAGAAATATTATGTGTCATTATAATTTTTGTAAGTAACTAGGCAGGAATCCTAAAATCTGGATCAACTTTTTTTGGTGATTGAGACTCCATTAACATGGGTGCAGAGAACATCATTGTGAGAACACAGCTGCTTGTTCTGACTGGCAGCAGGAGGGGGAGGAAGATGGTAGTGAATCTTCCTCAGTCTTTCCTTTCAGGCTTTGAACTGCAGAATTCTGTACACCTAAAAAGTCACTGTCTTCCTGAATTAAGACATCATCAGCATGCTATAATATTGGACTAGGAATCAGGAGATCTAAATGCCCATCCCAGATGTGCCTCTAACTTCCCCTGAGCTTGAGCCAGTCTCCCTAAACTCTTTGTAGAATGAGTAGATTAAACCCAAAATCTTCTAAGTGCTGCTAGGTATACAAAGGTTAGGCACAACACTGATCTCAAGTTTGAATTAAGCGTATTTGTGTGGTTGTTTAAGTGCACAGCTTTTAGATTTATTCATGAAATGCATTGACCCCTGAAGACTGACCAGGAAGCAGCAAATTTAACAATTCCTTTGAACATATCAGCCATTTTGCAATAGAGATGACAATGTAGGCTAGATTTATTTTATTTTTTCCGTTTTTATATACACATGTGCCCAAACTAAGCTGTACTGGTGAATGAAATTTAAAATTAATAGTTTAAGATATAACCAAGTTAGATCACAGGTGTGCTGATAGGGATATAAATTGGATATAAGTTTGGGATGGGAGTGGAGGTATAGTGTTCTGTAGAATCACTGAAAGCAGAAGAATGTCAGAACACAGTTTAAGAACTATTGTCTGAAAGCCTACATGTATAAGACATTGGTCCAGGTGTTGCCTGGGATAGGAAAATGAGTAAGAAGGTGCTTATAGTTGAATATATATAATTGAAGTACACAGATAACTATAACAGACATAACAAAGTAAGTGCCATAAGACGCAGAAATTAATTATTGTAGGATTTCAAAAGAGGAAGAAATCGTATCTAGTTTGAAGGGGCATGTGGGGTTAAATAATGGGCTTTGAAGATAAATAGGGTTCAATCAAGTGGAAGTGAGAAATTAGAGGCTTTCCGGGTGGATGGAGCAGCTTTGGCAAAAGCACAAAGGCAGAAGAGAAGACACAATTTTTCAAAAGACAGGTGTGGCCCTCTTACGGATGCATTTAGGACCAGTAGTTGTTTAACTGAAAAAGTAAGTTAAAGCTGAGAATTATACAGATATTAGTTACACATATGCCTTGAACATTTTATTTTAACTTAAAACAAAAACATTCTTTGACATTCTTTTAATAAGGCCTCAGCCTTTTCTTGGAGAGTTATTCTCAGAGATCTGCAAACTATCCCTGTGGGCTAAATCCGGTCCCAGCTGGCTACATATTTTTGTAAATAAAGTTTTGGGTTTCTTTTTGTTGTTGTTGTTCAGTTTTAGGTTTAGAGAAATGTAAATAAAGTTTTGTTGCAACAAAGCCAGGCTCACTTGTTTATATCTTGTCTATCTCTCTATCTCTACTTTCACATTACTGGGCATAGTTGAGAATTTGTGACAGAGACTGTATGGCCCACAAAGCTTAAAATGTGTACTCTTTGGCCCTTTACAGAAAAACTTTGCCAATCTCTATGGTATCTTTAAAATGGAATGAAAACCTAAAATCATTTGCAAAGCAACCCTGAGGGCAGAGTCTTTCTAGGTTCTTATGAACTCCCCACACACACACATACACCCCCGCCGGCTCTTACTGTTGACTCTCTCACATCTGACAGAAGGTTGGTGTGTATCTGTGATCCACCTTTATCTAGTCTTTGCAAAGCACTCAGCTTGCTTTTCATAGAAGCAAGCACAAGAGAGGCTACATAGTATAGTAATTAAATGTTTACGCTTTGGAGCCAGGCTACTTTGCCAATTACTAGCTCTATAGGCCTTGGGCAAGTTTCTCAGTTTCCTCCATTGTAAAAGAGGGTTAATGATAGAATCCACTTCCTAGGATTCTTGTGAAGATTATGTGAGTTAATTCATGGTTGCCTGGCAGGGAATAAGTACTCAATTATGTTAGCTGCTGCTATCATTTTTCTTTTCTCACTTATTCTGCATTGCTTTGCTTGATACTTAATGAAATTAAATATTTACAGTAGTAAGCACAACTGGCATAAGTTGGTTTGTGAACAAACACAACTGACACCTTTGACAAGCATCTGCTGAGGGGGAGAGCAGAAGTATTGCTCTTATCATATTGGAAAAAAGTCTAGCCAGGGTATTGTCAGTTAAGTTGGTTAAGAGAATTCTTGGGGATAGTTTGCTAATAAGGCAACAGTACACATAGGGAAGTAGTGAATTAAAATAGAAAAGGAGTCCTGGGCCATATTTATTGTCAAATACCTTGAAGGTCAAGATGACAAGTTTGTACTTAGCTCAATTGGAAATGTAATATTTTATTTTAAAATAACATGATTGATGTAAAAATATTCAAATGGTTTAGGATTATAAGAAGTAAAATATCAAAGTTTCCCTAGCCCCACTCCATGTGAGTAGCCATTTTATTTTTCTAATAGCCTTAGAACCTGGGGTGGTTGTGAAGATTAAGTGTGCTAAGGCACAGTGAACACTCCTTGGGGTGCCAGTATTAATGTGATAAAAACCTCAATCCACTTTTCCTTTGGATTATAAATTCAACTTTGAGTTAAGAAAAATAAAGCTTCCAGTCTGAATGTGAAAATGAAATGACTGCTCTGAAGCTAACAATTTATACCATATTCTTAAGTCTCTGATCCTTACTCCTTTCCCTCTTGTTTCCAACTTGCCTCACTATTGATTCCTCTTGGCACCAGAGGAAAAAAAAAAAAGAGAGAGAGAATCATCTCTGGATAAACAAGTATTTACAATGACAAGATGACCTCAAGCACCAGGCAGCATCCAGATAACTGCCATCTAAAGTTGGCCAGCCAGGCATGATTGGGGAAAGAGGGAGAGGGGGGTGTTGATGCCTGCTACCCACATGCAGACTCTTAGGCCACTGAAGCCATTACAAATCAGAAGTGTTCAGTAGTTTCTAAGTCTGACAAGTCATCAAAAGGCACTTAATATGTTTAAATGAGAGATGGTAGCACTGCACTGTAATTAGCACCACTAAAGTGGCTAAAATGGGAAATGTTATGTTGTGTATATGTTACCACAATACAAACTTAGAAAAGAAAAAAGTTAAAATGAGCAGCCTATGCTGAAAGAACTCTTACGGTAGGAACTGGGAAGGAAATACTTTTGAAGTTCCATTGCTTTGAGTGATATCATTTCATGATTTAGGTAGAGTACCCAACCAGAGGAGTGGCCCATCCTTAGGAATGCAAAGCCCTGCAGAGAAGGAAAGGGTTGAGAAGGGCCCACCCTACCTCTTTTCCTTTACACAAAGGCCCTAGGCTTTTGTATACAACCTGCTGAGGACATTAAGAAGATGGAAGCCTGCATTACAAAAGTTAATAATGAGAACTGATTTGGAAAGAGCACATAAAGAGGGCAAAACTAGCAACCAGAGAAGTGTCAGAGAACCATTATTAGTCAGGTTGAGTCAGTCCCTAAGTAGTTAGTAGAATTATTGTAAAATTATTCTGAGTGTTTATGTAATTTTGAAGCAGTTGAGAGCAACTAAAACAAAGTCATTGAATATATGAAATGAAAGGCAGAGGAATGCTGCTGACCCTGCAGCCACAGGCCCCCACTCCTCTCCTACCTCTCTTGGTGGCTTTATATCAGCTTCTACACAATCCTGTGCATAATCTTTATCTTACTACATTTCATACTGTACTGTAATTATTTGCTTGTTTCCCTCTTCCACCAGACAGGGCTTCTTGAGGACAAGGGCTCATCATAGTACCTTCACGCAATAGGTACATAATAAATATTAATGAATGAAGAGATTGAGTTCCTCAGGGTCACACAGTCTAGAACCCAGGTCTTAGCAGCCCATACCATACAGCCTCCATCTGAGGCATGGAACAGCTTTTCTTATTTTTTGTTTATATTCCCTTAATACATTTTCATTAAATTATCCTTTGCTAATTAATGTTTTGATATGTTATCTTGCATAATATATTTACTTGCATTTTCCTACTGAATTAAAAAAAGAGAAACAGTGTTTTTTGTTTCTGCCTCATATGTTAATTCCCAGTATTATTCCCAGACAAACCAACAACATTGTGATTGAGAACCTTTGTTTGTCTTTAATTATAACAAAAAGGACAGTTAAAGCAACGCTTTGACAATGGATGTGTATCTGATGAGCTAACGTCTTTAAATCAAACTATAAGAGGCTGTATATTTTAAGTGACATGAAAGTCATTTCAGAGATTAATTTTCTCATCATGTCACATGGCTACTAGGTGGCAAAGTTGGGTCTAGACCCCAGAACCTTTGATGCCTAGTCCTATGCTCTCCACTCTTATCACACTGTCTCTAAAATACTCTGAAATATTTAGAGAAATCATGCCCCAGCACTCATGGTTAGCAAACTGTCAATGCATGAAGACTACAAAAGGATCCAGTAAGAGGAGTGTGAAGGGTGCACCTCGTGATTATTTTATTCCAAGATGTGGCTTAGCCAGCAACAAAAGGTGTCAGAGAAATGGAGTATAGAAGCTGGGAGATCCACTCCCTACGGACTTAGGCCCTTCTATCATTGCATAACTGAAAGACCTTTTCAGTTTGTTTGTTTGTTTGACCTATCAAATTTGAGTTGTCCTATTCGGACCAGGCAAATAAAAGCATTTTTAAAGGCCTTTGTGAAGAATGTAGTTGTACACTTGATCTTTGTATAGAATGGTGGGACAAGAGAAATTGGAGCTCTTGTGTAATTTGCCACCAAAACCAGATATATGAAGCTCAGAAAATCCTCTTGCTTAGCTGCTTCTCAGAAAACCATTTGGAGAAATGGGAGAGTTGAGGAAAGTGATAGCCTAGTGTTATAGGAGCCTTATATATGAGAAGCAGATGTTATGGATTCAGTGGACTGAAGAGTATATTAGCTGCCATTATTCAATAACCATGGCTTCAGTCTCCCCATCTGTAAAATGTAGGAGTTGGACTTGATCATAATTTAATATTTTAATAGGAAATATATTTGCCTGGTTCCCAATTCAAAAGGTACACAAGGATATTCAATGAAAAATCTTGCTTCTACTCCTGCCTACATCTGACCAGTTCCCCTCCTAGAGCCACCAATATTACCACTATCCTGTGTGCCCCCCTCCCCCCCTTCCCAGCCCAAGGTAGCATGGGTGTTTACAAGCAATATATTTATACTTACCCACCCCCTTCTTTTTTTTAATTTTTTTTATTTTTTTATTTTTTTTATTTTTTTTTACCGGGAGGAGGTCCTGTGGATCGAACCCAGGTCCCTCCATATGGCAGACGGACGCCCAACCATTTGAGCCACATCCACTCCCCCCCCTTTCTTTTTTAAACAAATGATAGAATCAGTGCACCTTGTTCTGCACCTTGCTTTTTTTTCATTTCATAATGTACCTTGGAAATCATTCTACATCAGTGTATAAAGAGCATCCTTGTGCTTGTTTATGGCTATAATATATTCCATTTGTTGGGAAATATGATTTATTTAATCAGTGCCCTACCAATAAACACACAGTCCTGTGACAAATAACTTTGTACATATAGCATTTCATATATGTGCTTGTAAATCTGTAGGATAAGTATTTAGAGGTGGAATTGCTGGGTCAAAGGGTATGTGCATCAGACTGATTAGTAAAGACTCTTCTAGTTCTGATATTCTATGAGATTTTAATTGTAAATGAGTAGTAAAAGAGATGAGAAGTGTATCATTTTCTTGAATACATCTTATTTTTTATCTCAGAATTCAGAGACTAAGTCTTATGTAAAGACAGCATTGCCAAAGTTATGTTGAATTACAGACTTGACAAAAGTCACCTGCATCAGAGTCCTATAGATTTTTCTAATGCAGGGGTTCTTAATAAGGAGTCTGTGAGCGTGAATTGAAATTCAAAGAAAACATCATTCTTATAGGGACATGTTGATGCAGGTGTGATATGTTTATTAAATAATACACAGTATAGTCTGGACTTAGTAAGGGGCTCATGGTTTTCACCTGAGTGGCAAAGGGGTCTTGGAACAAAAAAAGGTTAAGAGCCCGTGTTCTAGTGCCTTTCAGTATCATGTCATTCAAGAACTAACTTGCAAGGTGCATATTTTAAACTGAGCAAAAAGAGACTGTTTCTCAAGTACTTTTACCAAGATTTACCAAGTAGAGGATTTGGAAGGTTTGCTCTTTATTACTGTCCGTGTAGGGAATGAAAATGGAGAGATAAACAAAGAGAGCCTAACACCTTATGTGTTTTCCAATGGCTTCCCAGGATTTTTGGTAATTGTAGAGTATGTGATAACTTGGTGATACGTATGGTAAGATAACAATCACTTGCCTTTTTTTTTTTTTTTTTTTCTTTCCCTTAAGGAGGTACTGGGTATTGAACCCAGGACCTCGTACATGGAAAGCAGGCACTCAACCACTGAGCTACACCTGCTGCCCACACTTGTCTTTTTGAGGAGGTAGAGACCATCAAGTGGAATTATATCATCCTCTCATACCTTCTTCACCATACCTACTAACTTTCCTTCCTTTTCTTTCTCACCTACCTCATCCTCTCTTTCTACATGCCTTAAACAATTTGTGTATTTTGATCTGTACAATAGCAGGTTTAAGCCAGAACCTTCATCCTCTTCATCTCTGAATTCCCTATAGCCTGTGGGACAAAGGGTACTTAATAAATTCTTGTCACATTGAGTTGGGGTAGACATCAAAGTGATCTAGCCTTTACTCTGCTACCCTCTCCAATGCCATAACTTTTCTTTTCCCTGCGCAGCCAAGACACACCTTTCAACCCATTCCCATACACACTTAATATGGCTCAAGAAGGGACAAGAAGCCAAGTGAGTTATTGTGACAGTTTGAAGTTCTTTTTTAAATCTCAAAAGATTATGTTCTTAAACTAATTTATTCCTGTGGGTATGGTACCCTTTGATTGCATTAGATTCATTTTAGATCACTTGATTAGATTGCTTTTCATTGGACTACTCAGTGGGGCATGACTCAGGTTGGGTCTCTGCCCTCTTGCTGAGTCTTACATAAATGAAGACACAGAGAGAAAGAGGAAACACAGAAATGGAAGCTGCCATTTTGACCCAGCCACGTGAGAGAGAGGACTTGAGGATCGCAAGCAGCTAAAGCTAAAGTATGAAACACCCAAGAGGCTGGGCCCACAGAGCAGCTCAAGGCTGAAGAGACAAGCCATATATATGCCTGATAGCCCACAGCTGAATTCAGGAAGAAAGTGGAGCAGCCAAGGCTGAGAGAGGAGGCCTGGAAAGAGACAAGCCCTATTCATGATCCCCCACAGCTGGGCTCGGATACAATGAGCCTGGAGGGTAGGGCTGGGAATTCAGCAGAGATCAGCTGCCATCTTCCTTCACCACATGACAGGACCCCAGGATCACCAGTAGCTGACTTTGGTGAAAAAACATCTCTGATGGTACTTTGATTTGGACATTTCAGGGCCTCGGAACTGTAAGATTTTCCCCTAGTAAAATTCCCGTTATAGATGCCAACCCATTTCTGGTACTTTGCATCAGCAGCCCTCTGGCAAACTGAGACAGTTATCTTCAAGAGGATTGGGTGTCTGTGTATGATTTTAAGTAAATGTACACATACATACATATCCTTCTGATTCCTACTGCCATTCTTTGTGCAGCAGTTAAAAACTTGGAACCTTATTTACTTAACTACACACTAGTAGTGCTTGAGAGTTACATGTACTAAGTAGGAATATGCAACTCAAAATCATCAGGAATCTTTTTATTCCCACAAACCTACTTTTACGTATGTGAAATCATAAAGGTCAAAGTGAATATTTGATGACTACAAGCCCTGGCTTATCAGTGACGTGCATTTAGAAGAGACAATCTGATTGGTCTTGATTTTTCTATGAGTTTGGTTTACTAAACTATGCTAGAAGATAACCAGGCCCACTTGTAGACTATAACTCCTATAAGTTACAGAAGACAGGATTATAAGGCCTAAATGCATTTCACCCAGGGAAGCCTCACCCTTCCAAATGTAGGTTTTCTTTAGTGCCAGATTCCCAGGGAAAATTATTGCTCGATGGTTCAAATTAGGTGCCTCACTAGACTTCCTTCTACCTGTTATTTGGACAACTTGTAGCAGGCCCACAAGCTTTCTAGGAACTAACCATGAAATGGGTTTCCTTCAGTTTGGTCTCAGAAATACCGTAGGATGCATGGTGCTGTATTATAGCTTAGATTAGTTACTAACCCTTTCCTACTCTTAAGAAATTCGAATGTAGAAGAGATAAAATGGACAAAAATATATCATGTATAATGTTTCCATTTCAGGATGGCGATTTGAGCACCTCTCCTTTCATTCCCAAAATCCTAATGAAATGACTAAAGAAATTTAAAAATAGAGGGAAAAATTTTTTTTTTTTTTTGTTAAATGTTATGTTTTATTTTTTCTTTTACCGGAGGTCCCGGGAATTGAACCCAGGTCCCTCCATATGGGAGACGGACACCCAACCATTTGAGCCACATCCACCCCCATTTTATACTTGGAAAACAAGGAGGTAGGAACAGAAACTTTGAGACATTTCAAAGAGAATATAATGCAAATAGGAATCAAATTAAAGAAAATGACTGAACTCATGATTTAGCATAGGTGAAAGATGGCCCTGCCTGTGAGGTTAAATGGATGACCTTCACTAGCACACTCCTGAAAATCCCCACATTCAGAGCAGCAGAGGTTAGAAAGGAGTAGCCATGGGTAATTGATGAAGGACGAATCAAAGGATTCGTGCCATTCATGTAGTATATTGACTTTAGCGCCCTTTCCAAGTTAGAGAGAACAGTAGATTAATATATAATAATAATGAACATTTCTCAAGGACTTCCTATGTTTAGGCACCATGCTTAAATGCACACTGCTGGGAGCGGGTGTAGCTCAGTGGTTGAGCACCTGCTTAATGTGTACAAGGTCCCAGGTTCAATCCCCAGAAACTCCTAGGGGAAAAAAATGCACATTGCCATGAAGTAGGTGCTTTTGTCATCCCTCTTTTGAAGGAAACTCAACTCCTTAACTATTAGATTATTGTTTCAGTGAACTCCTGATGATAATCCCTAAAACAAACATGGGGTAGGTTATTTTTTTTTAAATCCCCATTTTACAGCTGAGGCACAGAGATATTAAATAATTTGCCCAAGGGCCCACAACCAGCAAGTACAGTTTTACCAGTTAGAGAATGAGCATAGATCCCTGAGCACTTGGAGAGCTGCCATAACAAGGAAAGAGAAAATATCTTTTCTTCCCACAGCTTCCTCCTTGTGTTTTTTGGTTTGATTTTTTTTGGTGGGCTATTCAGGATCTCAAACTGATCTCCCAGTCTCAAAAAATCAAGGGGTAATAGTTAAGGGCAGATACTGGAGTGGTGTGGGGAGCAAATCTTAATTTCATGATCACGTTGAGAATTGCACCCACCAATTTGTTCATATAGAAAGTCTCAGCAAAGCAGTGTACTTCTTATTTGGGGCTGTCTTCCTGATACTTCAATCTCTGCTTTTCACAACTAATCTAGAAAAATAAACTATCAAAAAGATATAATTTCCTTTTCATCTGAGACTCAGAGATTTTACTCACACAGTAGGGGGGTGGGACGGGGGGAACCTTTCTCAAATCTCGGAGATGAACAATTTGGTATTAAATTCAGTATTAGCCCAGAAGAGTCTTTGATTATAATTGGTAGTATGTGAAAACTTTAAATGAGACTAGGCTAGCTCTGTACCCTTTGGGGAACTTCAAAATAAACAAATGTTTTATTTTAGTTCCTGGTTGAACCTTAGCTTTCTCTGAGTTGGAGATTTGATGCTGGAGTTTTGATGTGGAGCCTGGGGAAATAAAGACACAGAGGAGGACACAAGGGAGTTTTGAGCTGGAGCCCAGGAAGTGAACACACAAGAAAAGAACACAGAGGAATAGAGATGGCTCCTTAGACATGGCAGAAACCCCAGGGAGAGAGACAGAGCCATTCGCCTGATAGTCTACAGCTGGCCTTGTAGAGAGAGCACAGCAGCTGAGCCTGGACAGAAACAAGCTCTGGGAAGAGAGGAACCCAGGAAGCCTGAATTCTTGGCAGCCATCTTGCCCCAACACATGGCAATAGACTTTGGTGAGGGAAGTAACATCCTTCATGGCCTGGTAACTGTAAGCTTCTACCCCAAATAAATACCCTTTATAAAAGCCAACAGATTTCTGGTATTTTGCATCAGCACCCCTTTGGCTGACTAATATGGTATTATCCTCACAAAGTTTTAGTAACTTGTTCAGAGTTCTGGAGGTGGCATAGCCTTATGATAATCAGCAGTCTGACTCCAAGAATGGAGAAGGCTCTTGTTTCTGCTTCAGCACAATCTCTCAGAAGAGATGATTATTAAAGGTTGGTAAACTGAAAAGTGCTAAAAAGTGATATGAACTGTATGCTCTAAAATGTTTTTTAACTAAGTGGCAAAGCCACTAAAATGTTAGAAGGTCCAAAGCATGTCAGCTAATATTGAGTATATTTAGAAAAGACAAATGTGCATTTGTTTCTCATTGAATCTATATTATACACACCTAGACTTTTCTAACCAATATAGACCTTAAAGATGAGTTAGTCTATTTAAGTAAGAAAGTTCCGTTCACCGGTTGTATGGGATCAAAGCACCCCCCCTCTCAATTAGATGTGAAGTGGACATCACCATCCCAGAATCCTCAGGATTGGGGAATGAACTATGGACTAGAGTGGACTTACTGGTATTCTACTATAGACTTGTGATTCTAGCAATGGAAGAAATTACAGCATTGATATGGAGGCAGTGGCCACTGGAGGCTCTGGGGGCAGGAGGAGGGAAAGACAGATGTAATGCAGGGGCTTTTTTGGGACTTGGGAATCATCCTGAATGACATTGCAACGACAGATATAGGCCATTGTATATCTTCCCATAGCCTGCAGAATTGTGTGGGAGAGAGTGTAGACTACAATGAGAACTATGGTCCATGCTCAGTGGCAACACCACAGGATGCATTTATCATTTGCAATGAATATGACACACTAATGAGGGATTTTGTTTATGTGGGAGGGTGTGGGAGGTGTGGGGAGCGGGGCATATGGGAATCCCTATATTTTTTGTGTGACATTTGTGTAATCTAAGTATCTTTTAAAAAATAAAAAAATACATTTTTAAAAAACGAGTTAGTCTAGCTCTTGACAAAGAAAATAACCAGAATGGTTAAATTGCCTAGTGTAACAGTGGAAAAACCAGGGCTAGAACCAAGATTTTGTAATTTCTAGTCTTAGGTTCTTTCATATTGTAATCACTATGAAGGTTAAGGTAGGTATTCACACAGAGGCATACTAATGGAGGTATTTTAAAGGAGTAGAATAAATAATACATTTTTATTAATTATTCTCAAAAATTCTTCTATTGACACTGAAAATAGATGGTAGAAAGGCATTTGGAGCTTTTGTGAATTATTAACAGAATGCTGGAATGTGTCCCAGAGCTCAGGGGTGTGTTGAAATCCATTTTCACCTTGCTTAGAGCCACATGAAAAAATAAAGCAGCTGCAAATACTTCAGGTAACAGTTTTAGCACAAATTATATACCATAAGCATTATATAAAGCATTGCAATCCCTGGCCCCAGTACTTAAAAAAAAAAAAAGGGTGAAGGAAGTTACTACTGGACCCAGACTTAGATTCAATCCAAATATTTACCAGATACCCACCTAAAGGCTATGTTAGACTGTATATAGCCTTAGCCTTAGCCCTCCAATGCATTCTGTAAGATGTTGAGCATTCACAGCATAATAACTCCTTGCAGAGTAATAATAATGCATTTGCATATATTATATGGTCTTTTTTTTCTCAATATATTTTTCCACTCATTATCTTATTGGAAGCATAACATTCCTGAAAGCGGAAAAGACAGGTATTATCTTCATGTTTCCATGAGTTTCAGGTGAGACATTGAAACTCAGAAAACTCAGAAAACCTAAGTGGTTCTCGAGGGTGGCAGGGTGATTTTGCCTCCTAGTCATTGGCAATGACTGGAGACATTTTTGGTTGTCACAACTGAGAGGGAAATGCTACTGGCATCTAGTGGTAGAGACCAGGGATGTTGCTAAACATCCTACAACAAAGAAGTATCCGGCCCAAAATGTCAATAATACTAAGGTTGAAAAACCCTCATGTAGGTGTTTTACCCAAAAGAACACATACTGGTGGAGTGGGGACCAGAATCCAGATCTTAGACTCAGTCTAGTGTTTTCAACTGTCCTTAAAGCAGGGCATTAAAAACTGGAGTCATATAAATTCTCGATATATTGTTAATGTTGTAAGGAAGTATGAGTGGTAAATAGGGTTTGTTTATATCATTGTTGAAGATTTCCATGTATAGTATAGATCGTGCATGCAGCCGAATAAGAATCTATTAAGCTATTGCTATGTGCCTTGCAGTCTGTTGGCCATGCCCCTCAGGGAGCTTAGTCTACTTTTTTTGCATAAGTATTTATTGAGCAACTACAGAATTTGAGTAATTTATCCAAGTATTATTGCAATACGGACACAGCCCCTTCAACAGTCTCTGTCCACCTACTACCAACCTAAAGACCCATGGGAGTTTTATAGAAAATGTTACCAGTAGACTCAGCTGGGAATTAGCAGAGTCAGGATTTGAATGTCATCTGGCTCCAAACTCATGCTCTTAACAATATTCTTTAAGCTTAACTCTCACCTACAAAGGGTGGTATATGACTTTAGAAGCTCTTACTAGTCCTTGTAGAATATTTTTCAATTTTGCCTGTTTTATAACCCAGAAATTAGACAGTTCTCCTAACCCTTCTAAAGTTTTAACAGATGTCTTTCTGGATTCTGTCATATTAAAGGATTATAGCCCATAGCTCTGCAAGGATTTTCTCTTCCTTCTACCACATAGAACTTGAGCAGGGAATACTATTAAGGAAGAATAATAAAAGCCAGTTATTCTACACAGCAGCCTAGTACTTTTAAAATATAAATCTGATTGTATCCCCCCCACACCCGCTTATTACCCTTTAAAAGCTTCCCATTTTCCTTAAAATAAAATTTAAACTCATTAAAGTGACTTATCAGGCCTTCTAACTGATTCCCCTTCTGCCTCTCTCTTTAACCTCATCACCCTCTCTTCTCCTGTGTGTCACTGTATTCCATCCTTACCAACCTTTGAATGCCCTTTATTCTTTTCTTGA
Source organism: Tolypeutes matacus (assembly GCA_026826555.1). Lineage (NCBI taxonomy): Eukaryota > Metazoa > Chordata > Mammalia > Cingulata > Chlamyphoridae > Tolypeutes > Tolypeutes matacus. The sequence goes on from JAKSZT010021121.1 coordinate 428,074, forward strand.
CTCATGGAAGCTCTTCTCTACCCTTCTCCCCAACACCAGTAATTTTCACTTTGAAGAGGGCTCTCATTCTCCCCACCTGACTCCTCCCATCAAAATTAGTTCTTTCAGTTATTCTCTACCACAGAACAGTGTTTACTTCCTTTATGTCACTTATCACAATTTGTAATTATATATACCTATACATATTTGTATGTTTACATGTTTAATTAAGGTTTCCTCCTCTAGACTAAGCTCCAGAAAAGCAATACCTTGTCTTTTTGCACCTGGGTTCTCATAGGTGTATTTGAAAACCTACCTGGATTTTGTAAGAATTTATAAGTACTTTTTGCCAGATAACTCCAAACAGGTCTCCCATGGTCCCCTGAGAGCTAACAAGCAGGGATCGTAATGCAACCAATCAGAACAGCAAACAGCTGGGGTCCCTGCCCAACATTAGGAAGGGGGAGGAGGAAAGTCTTAAAAAAGCCTAACCTGGGGCTCCACGTGTGCCTCTCACCCTGTAGCACACCTGTACTCATGTCTCAAGTTGTGTACTTATTTCTAGTTCTCTTGTTTGTTAATAAATTCTTTGGTCCCTTGCCTAAAAAAAAAAAAGGTACTTTTTGAATGAATGAGATAGCATTTTAACTAAGGCTTAAAGAATGAACTAGGCATTTCTGGTTCTGGCTCCAGCTCCTGCTCGTTCGTTGTTCCGGCGTTGCAGCTGTGGCGTCCTCTTTCACCTCTTTGCACTGTTTCTGGCAGCCTCCTGAAGGCACTGCACAGCGACTCTATGTGGAGCTGAGCTAGTACCGAGACCAGCACTTCCCGGATGACAATGATAAATAAGAAAAAGTACTGAAGATAAACTGTACATTATGTTGGAAATCTTTGCTTTTACACAACTGAAGAACAAATCTATGAACTCTTCAGCAAAAGTGGTGACATAAAGAAAATCATTATGGGCCTGGATAAAATGAAAAAAAACAGCAAGTGGATTCTGTTTGGTGGAGTACTATTCAAGAGCAGAGGCAGAAAATGCCAGGCAGTACATAAATGGACCACATTTGGATGAAAGGATCATTCGCAGAGACTGGGGCGCCAATTTTAAGGAGGGCTGGCAGTATGCCCAGGGGACATCTGGGGTTCAGGTCCGAGACAAGTTTCAGCAAGACTATGATGCTGAGAAAGGAGGCTGTGAAAAACTGGCACAAAACCAGTGAGTAGGTGAGAGCCCCATCAGTGAAAAACTCCCTCCTTGGCCTGTTGAATTGTTGAAGGGCAGTACTGAAGGTCTGCAAATCAGCCCATTTCTACCAAGCTTTGATCAATGTCTCTACTGAGCTTGAAGCCTCTTCATGGTTTTTCTCTTTGAAAATTATTGAAGGACAGAATCCAAAAGAATGCCTTTAATTCTAGTCTTAGAATATGGCTCTGTGTCAGATTATCAGAATGATTTTCTGTTACCAAATCAAAAATTGTGTTCCATAATGACAAGTTAGATCTACAATGTTGATTAATCTGTCAGCCAAAAAACATCACACTTCTTTTAGGAAGACTGGAAAATTTTTAAAATTTGCTTTACCATGTTTGAGTCTAAGTTGGTTCATGACCTACATTGGGGCCTGGATTTCTTTTGTAATTATAAGTTTGCATAAGATAAAGTCTAATAAATGGAATTTTGCTATGTTATAGCCTTGCTCTACATTTGGAACAAATGTATGACAACTGAATTTGTTTTCTATATTGAATTTCTAATCTGTAAAGGCAAACTTAGAGTCAAGGGCCCTACCTAAGTAGCTGTTACAAAAGTTAAGCCTTAGACAGTCCGCAGGGGCCACCACTTGCTTCCATGCTTTATATGGTCCATCAGGAAATTGAGGTGCAGGGCTTGAAGGGTATCTACTAAATACGTTTTTCAAAAGATGTACAAGTTATACCTAAAGCAGGAGTCATATTACCAAGAACTTCAGGTGCTGGAGGTGGGGGGCTGTGAGGGGGCGTATTTTCAGTAGAAAATGTGATGAAATAATGAAGATGAGTTAAAACGTTGCCTTGAAATTATGAAGGTTGCTGTGAGGACCATCAAATTTATTCTTTTTTTTTTTTTTTTTTTTTTTTTTTAACATTTTATTTATTTATTCATTTATCCCCCCCTTGCTGCTTGTGCTCGCTGGGTCAGCTAACCACACCGTGCGGGCAGGCTTGCCTTCACCAGGAGGCCCCGGGAACCGAACCCGGGGCCTCCCATATGGTAAACGGGAGCCCTACTGATTGAGCCACAGCCGCTTCCCAAATTTATTCTCTTAATTTTCAGAATAATCATGGGAATGGAGTGGGTTTTAAAAGACCTTGAAGATCAGAAAAATACTAACAAAAATGATCAGATAGGCTTCCCTCAGGAAAATGTCTTTTTCAGCCAATTCTTGTATTGAAGTCTGTTTTGTTTTTACCGTATGTCAAATGACTTGTACTTAATGAGGTTCAGAGCCTTAATAGTGAGCTGATGTTCTCTGCAGAGACGAGAATCTAGAGAATTTATTATGCACTTGTAACACAAGAACTGATTTGTCTGTGATACTCTTTTTACAATTCAGATGATACAGTTTAATAATTTTGATGATATTTACCATGTCCTGTGTCCATTACTGTAAGGTAATGAAAAACCTTCCCCATGACCACCAAACAACCCATTAGATCTTGACTGTTCCCTTCTCCCCAGCCCCCCAGGGCCTGTGATACCCTCCTCTCCCAACCCATGGAATGTCAAGATTCACAGTTACATGCCCTGGGGATTTGAACCAGCCCTTCCTAATCCACCCACCCCCCAGTGCTGCACCACCAAACCCAGAAACACCACCACTCATCTGCCCCATCCCCCAACATGCAACCACATTCTAGCCCTTTACCATAGATTATGTCCATATGGGTGATGGCTCAAAGCCTGCTCTTCTCTTACTCTCCTTTGTTAACCTATCTTTCAGACAATGGTTCTCAGAGACTGCTCACTTTCCTCAGTTCAGATCAGTGAGGTCATATACTGTTCATCCTTCAGTGCCTGGCTTGCTTCACTCAACATAAGGTCTTCAAGATTCATCCACGTTATTCCATGTGTTAGCACTTTGTTCCTTCTTACAGCTGAGTAATATTCTATTGTATGTATGTACCACATTTTGCTTATCCATTCGTCTGTTGATGGGCACTGGGGCTGATTCCAACTTTTGGCAATGGTGAACAATGCCGCTATGAACATTGGTGTGCATATATCTGTTTGTATTTTTGTTTTCAGTTCTTCTGGGTATATACCCAGCAGTGGAATTGCTGGATCATACGGAAGATCTATTGCTAGTTTTCTGAGGAACCGCCAAACTGTCCTCCACAGTGGCTGGACCATACCACAGTCCCACCAGCAGTGGATGAGGGTTCCTATTCCTCCACATCCTCTCCAACATTTAGTGTCTCCTGTTTTTTTAATAGCTGCCATTCTGATGGGTGTAAGATGGTATCTCATTGTAGTTTTGATTTGCATTTCCCTGATAGCAAGTGATGTTGAGCATTTTTTCATGTGCTTTTT
>JAKSZT010021121.1:432026-559265 GCA_026826555.1 Tolypeutes matacus
AGTTTCTCAGAGTCATTTGTATTTTTCTGTTGCCCTCTGGTCATCATATTATCTTGATGGGTTTGTTCAGTTGATTAGCTTTTCTCTATGCTCTAGAATTTTATTTAGCTGTTGGTTCTGCGTGTGAGTTAAGTTTTCTCTTTGGCAGTTTTTCTTCTTATTTTATTTCCTTGCTTCTTTCTATGTTCCTAATCTCCACCGTTCGGTCCACGCCGCCGATCTACGCAGATAGATGTCCCAAGCTTCTCACTCCACGCGTGCACAGCACAGACCCCCGGGTAGGACCCCGTCCCCAATCCGCCTTGCTCTGGGAGCTTGCCTGTCTGTGATACTCTTATGTGAGCTGTTGCTCACTTTAAAATACTAGTATAATTTTCCCTGACAAAAGTGAAGTGGTTTGTGAAAATTGGGGCTGAAGTAACTTAATGTGAACATCTTTCATGTTACAGTAACTAGGTTTTATCATGAAATTCAAACTGTTAATTTGAATTTTTACAAGAGTTATAATTGGTTGTGTGTAAGTACTTAGGAAGAAACCATTTGCAAACACTTAATTTAAGAAGGATATACTCTTTGTTTTTTTAGTTTCTTTTTACACTATAGTTTAGATTAACGTATTTTATATTCTTTTGTAGTAAACATAACTCAGATTTCTGCAGGTTTTAAAACCACAGAGTGGTTCCTATTTGAAGTATCTCTTCTGTGACAGGTCATCTTTCAATAAAGTGGGACCAACAACAACAAAAATGAGCTAAATTGTAAACTCAAAAGTGCAAGGGCCATGTTTTAACTGTAGCCTTAATTCTGGTGCATTTTAAGTGCATAGTAAATGTAAGTTGGATCAAAACTGGCAGAATTTGTACATACAGAGAAAATGGAAAAGGGAAAATTCCAGGGAGTGACACAAGCCAAAAAGGCATATATAAAGTGCTATATTTATTCAGGAAAAGTGAGTAGATCAGTTTCATTAGAACATAAGAATGTGAAGAGGATTAGAGTGAAAGTTGGAAAGAAAAGTCTGTAACAGACTTAAATGCCAGCTATTGAGCATAAAATCAGTGTATCAGTATCACAAGCTGGGAGTGAAGGTGTTTACGTTTCTCTTTGCAGGCAGAAATTAGTTCCTGGGAGTGCAGTCCAAACTGCAAATTACATCTTGAAGAATACATGCAAATTTAACTACTGGTATTAAAAATACTAGTGTAGTGTGGAGTATTGGTTCCATTATCAACATCATTACCATCAAATAGCAAGATTCAGATTCCAATGGTGCATTTTCTGTATTTCGCATGGCCAGAAAGTGAGTGTTTGCTTCCTTATATTTCTGGAAGGGAGCAATACACTTGCCTGACAAGTCCCTAAAGATGTTTGAACAGTTATTATAGAATTTTTGTATATTACCTAGGAGCTCCACGCAATGACTGCTAAGTTCCTTCCAACTCTGAGTGAGATTCCACAAATTAAGAGACAGGATGCTTAGGTTTTAATCTCAGGTGGTCCACATACAGATGAAGAAATGGCTCATCCATCTCAAGCATAATAGTTTGGAGCCAGGTATCACTCCTTAGCTGGGTCAGGAAGGAGTAACATCGTGATGGAGATGGAGGCAAAGCTTTTGTTTGTAATTAATACCACTGAATTGTATATTTGAAAAGGAATTAAAAAATTTTAGGATGTGTATAAATTACCATGCACACACCCACAAAACCAAAGAACTGTACAATACAAAAAGTAAACCCTAATATAAACAGTGGGCTAAAGTTAATAGCATAATTGTTAATAATGTTGTTTTATGAATTGTAACAAAGGTACCACAATAATGGAAAATGTGAATAACAGGGAAAACCTGTGTAAGAGAGAGGGTTATAGGGGAGCCCTGTACTTTCTGAATGATGTTTCTATAAACCTACAACTACTGTAATTTAAAAAAAGAAGAAGAAAAAGCTACCAGGAGATATCCTTGCAAAAGATAACAAAGACAGAAAAAAATAAAAGGAGTAGCATCCAAGAGGGGCTCATTAAATGTCTGCAGTTGATGAATATGAGAAAAATTTTGGAGGAAAGTTAATTACCTCCACTTAATATTTCTCCTACCTTTTCTTAATACCATTCTATCAGCATGAAGATAGAAAAAAGCACAGATTGAAGAGAACATAAAAACATTTCAGCCCCATTTAGAGTTATTAGGAAAAGCACAGTGTACTATGGATGTTCAGAAGGCTTAGAACTAGACCTTGGAAGATGTGGAGAATTTGTTTCAATAGAGATTGTAAGGATGGGCATTCCAGACTGAGGAAACAAATTAAGCAAAGATACCAGACCAAAATGCGTGGGATATGTCCTAGGAGCAGTTGAAATTTTGGCTATTGGACTTATTTGGCTGGAACACAAGTTATGTGTAGGCAGAAAGGTAGGTTGGGGTCTTAATTTTTGAGATCCATGATTTCAGGTGTGAAGATTAACAGTCTTTAGAGAGGTTAGCAGTTAGTGGGATTTTTTGAGCAGATAAGTGACAAATTAGAGCCATGTCTTAGGTAGATTAATTTCTCATTGATGTATCATATAGGATGAATGGAAGGCAGGGGTACCAATTTTAAAAACCATATTTGTGGGAAGCGGCTGTGGCTCAATCAGTAGGGCTCCCGTTTACCATATGGGAGGCCCCGGCCCCAGGTTCGGTTCCCGGGGCCTCCTGGTGAAGGCAAGCCCGCCCGCACGGCGTGGTTAGCTGACCCAGCGAGCACGGGCAGCAAGGGGGGGATAAATGAATAAATAAATAAAATCTTAAAAAAAAAAAAAACATATTTGTAATAAAGCTGCTAATGGTCAAAACTAGAGGCAGTCCAGGTGAATATTCTTAATGGGGATTAGGAAAAGTGACCAAAATTGTGTCTTTGGGTAAATAGTAAGGCAGGTAGAATAGAGAATAAGCTCTGGACTGGGAGTGAGGATACCTATGTTCTAGCAGAGGTACCTCCACAGATTTCAAGTATAACCTTAGATGGTTTACTTAAGCTCTCTCTGTGCCTCAGTTCCTCCATCTTAAAAAGTGAGGAGAGAATAAAGTAATAGAGTTGTATTTATAGGAAGAAGATACCCATGTTTCTTACTATGTCATTTGTTCAGGTTCTATGCAATTTATTTAGTAGATGTACAGAAGAAAAACAGTTTTAAGTTGATCTTATCTTTCAGTTCACTGTTTCCTATACTGTCCTTTTATGTGCCACTTTCAAAGTTCATTGCCCTAGAGACTTGATTCATATATGGTCTGGGTTTGGCATTTCAGACCACTTCAAGGTTGAAAGCAGCCACTATGCTCTACAAATTACTCTCCTCCCTTCTTCCACTTTCGGAAACAGAAAGGAGTTTTGCCCACAGTCTCTCTCCTCACATTTATCCCAAAACAAATATTTTATAAAAGTATCTATAAAGGCAAATTAGACCAGAAAATGTAAATGTTCATATTCTCCCAAGACCTTTGTTGTTTGATGCTCTAGGCATCTATAAAATAAATAAGTTGAACAATTGATAATGATGAATTGGTAATATCTTTACAACTCTTTTAAAAAGTTCAACTTGCCTTTATTACCTCTACATCAACTATATTTTGCTACTTCTTGATATAGAGCTATTGAATAGTTCCTAAGCACAGCCATCAATCTGTCAGTCAAATATTACCTATCATTTCAGGCTCGTGAAGGTGATAGGGAAGAAATTGAGCTTTGCCCAGTATGTCATTAGCAGATTAGAGAATTAATTTTTCTGACTTTTGTCTAAACTGCCAGGGGAGAAATGCAGAGAAAATCTATTTATTTCAATAAATTTACTGTAATCTACTACTATGTGCTGGGTATTAGAAAATGCAGGAAAGTCAAAGATGAACAAGACTGGATCCTCACGGAGCTTACAATCTAGTTATGAGGATAGGGACAGAGAAGTAAGTTCACTTGACACTGAACTGAAAAAGTTGAAAGCTTTAGCTCTGGGTGGAACTTAATTAATCATGTAATTTAGTGTAATTTTACAGTTAAGGAAACTGAAGCTCTAAAATATAAAATGACTTGCCGAGTATAGTATTTATCATCTGTCTCTATGACGTTTAGTTCTTTTTCCTTTATATTTTGTTGCTTATTCTTGTTGCTATTCTATTGTGTTGCTTATACAGTAGTTGCATGGTCATTTATGTTTGCCCAGAAGACATAGGTGATCTAGAGATTGGACAATAGGTCCTTTAAAAATTGTATGCCTTTAGTATGCTTTCTCTTGAAAATGTTAGCCCTCCATGGCTGTATATTTCACCATATAACCAGTGCCTCCAGGATCTGTCTTGCCCCAACAGGTTTCTCATCTTTGCACAATCTGAACAATTTAACAAGGCAGAGAGGAGATGTGAAAAGATGAAATTTATGAGAGAAGGGAGTGACCTTAAACCAAGGTCTGGGAACAAGGTGTTTCTTGTCTTATTCTGATTAGAATCAAATCACCAGTTTGCTGTCTTTTCCATAGATCCACTTAGGATAAGACTCTCAGGACTCTCAGGATTCCTGAGTTAGAAATAGATATATTCTTAGCCAAGAACATCTGAGTAAAAGAGCTACTCCCACTAATTCATAGATACTCTTTTATTCTTCTAAGATCTTGTTAATCCATGCAACATTTCTTGTTTGCCTAGATCATTGACCACTCATAAATGAAGGCTCTTTAAATTTAATTGTTTGAAGTAATTTTCCCCTTTATGTGTTTGGCAGTTAGTTACTTTTGATGCAGCCCACTAGTCTCATCATGAGTAATTCAGCTGCACAGACTCTGCTATTACTTGAGTGTATATACTGTGCCTAGTTTGGTTTCTTTCCATGAAAAGTACTTTCATGGAATCCTTATCTGAAGATAGTAGAGCTCAGTTTGGTATATGGTGAGGAAAGAGGAAATAATAGAATGATATAGTTTAAAAAAAAAAAAAAAAGCGAGAAAGGAAAGCAGTAGTCTTTTTCATTGAAGAATTTTTTAAAGATAAAACCACAAACTGTGGTCTATTCACATGATGGAATATTATGCAGCTGTAAGAAGAAATGAAGTCATAAAGCATATGGCAACATGGATGAATCTGGAGGACATTATGTTGAGTGAAGCAAGCCAGACACAAAAGGACAAATACTGTATGAATGCATTACTATGAACCAAATATATTGTGTAATATATTGTTTGATTCACACACAAAAAAAAAAAACAAAAAAAAGCATACAAAAAACAAAACAACAACAAAAAAATTTACATGTGTCCATTACATTTAATTGAGAAATGTATATATTTATTCATCTGTGTTTACTTTTTAGTTTTTAATTGCTTATGTTTTCAATTATTAAACGTACAAAATAAAGTTAAAAAAAAAAAAGATAAAACCCAAGATTTTTTTTTTTTGGTGGTGGTGGTAGTGGTGGTAGTGATGGTGGTGGATTTTTGGCAATTGTTCTCCTGAGCTCTGACATTCCTTATGATCACTGCATCTCAAAAAAGATACAGGCCAAGAGAAAGACAGCTAAAATATCCAGAGTTGTGTGGTTGTACTGATACAATTATGACCACATTTCTGCCAGTCAGTTTGGAATAGGAATGTGAGGTCAAGGCCCAGAGAATCAGTAGCACATCATCATAGCCTTCAAAGGGAAGGGCCTTACCCCTTTAGAGTCATCAGATTGGATTCCCCCCCCCCCACTTGCTGGGACTACTTTTGTTCAGGCTACTCTAGTTTTTTGGCCTGGAGTGTCAAGTTAGAAGCAGACACCTAGGCCTTATTTATTATTGCATTACATCAAGATCTCCCCTTAACTCCCTTACATCTCCTTCATATACACACATCCCAAGAAAAAGAACAACTTAAGTGTGGAATTCATAAAGGCATCAAAAGGATAATAAAATTCTCTATCAGGGCACTTGAAACAATGCCAGAGCCAGTTCTTAGAATATCTACTGATCCCGTACAGGTAATCATTAGCCCAGTTAAACTGGTTACCTGATCTTGTGAACATAGTCCATAAGTGTGAATCCCTGTTTATGATAGTGTACCATCTTTGACCTTGAATTTCCCATTTCTGTGCTTATGTCGCTAGTCATTAGTAATGGCTGCAGAAGGCAGAAGGGCAACTGGATTGATTTCTCTTTGTTTGATGCTTTTGCAAATAAAAGGAACATGACCCTAATCGTTTTAAGAATAAAAACTTTCTTCCTTATTGTGGAAGTCAGGAAAGACTAGGCAGTCTCCAAAATTATCTGAGGCTCAAGATTACATCTTTCTGATTGACCTAGAGAAGAGGGGCCATGTGGCAGATATCTCACAAGTTCTGTGGAATCTTTCTGAGAGGTCTAATCTCCATAGTCCCTATGGATTATTGTTTCTTATCCATCATTGTGCAATACCAGGAAAATAAAAGAATTTAGAGTTTGGACTAAACCTATTAGAAATAAGGTCAGCGATAAGATTCAGAATGTGCATTGGAATTTAGCCTTCTATCTAATTTCCTGGCTCTATCCATAAATTCATTTTTATATTGCTAGTGATGCCAGGTTTTGCCAAGAGTCTGGTCCTCAAGTTAAGTTTTACGATGTGTCTGTGTTGGGGTTGAGGAGCAGGAATAGGGGAAATTTCTTTTTTGATTCTCCTCAGAGGCAGACTGGGAATAATTAGACCTTTGACTACAAAGAAGTTTTTGAAACCTATTTGTGTAATACTATACTGCACCATACTTATTAAATGGGGGGAAAGGAAAGCAAAAAGAAATGTAAAACTATAAAGCATTCAAAGTAGAACACACCATTTCCCATATCAGGACAATAGGAACAAGTTGGCATGTAGCCAACTTCAAGTACTTAATTCAAGATAAATGTTCCTAGAAACTGAATAGTGTAAAGCCTTTATGAGCAACTCATTTCCTTAACTTTTTTAAAAAGATTTATTTATTTATTTGTTGTACCACAATCCTCCCCCCTCTCCCCCCCCCCACCATTGTTTTGTACCCACTGTCTGCTCTCTGTGTGTTCTTCTGTGTCTGCTTGTCTTCTCTTTAGACGGCACTCAATCTCTTGTACCACCTCAGCTCCCTGGTCTGCTGCATCTCTTATTGTCTGTCTTCTGTGTCTCTTTTTGTTGCGTCATCTTGCTACGCCAGCTCTCCGCGTGGGCCAGTTTTCCGCTCAGGTCAGCTCACCTCACGGGCCATCTTGCCTTTCACCAGGAGACCACAGGAATCAAACCCTGGACGACCTCCTATATGGTAGATGGGAGCCCAATCACTTCAGCCACATCTGCTTCCCTCCTTAATTATTTTATATGAACCAATTTCCATAGAAACTCATGTTTGAGTTTTTTTGTAGTCAGTTGCTAGACCATTTCTATTGTATGTCTTTAAACATCTGAGAAGTTTTCTTATGCTAGAAGAAGGAGCTATTATGAACTGTCCACATGAGTGCTGGTTGTCACTTTGTGGTTCCAGTTAGGAGATAGGATGGGCAAAAAGGACCTTAAAAGTGGTCTTGGCTAGAATGCTTTGTAGAAGAAAAGCTAATATTTTGACTAATGTCTTCTCCCACAAAGTTCATTCATTTGATTTTCCATATCCAAAGTCTTTTATCCCCTATTATTTCATATAGTGATAATAGCTACCAGTGGTCAAGTACTTTACTAGATGCTTTATGTATATTACCTCCTTTAGTCTTGCCATCAACCCTCCCAGTTCTATAGGCTGGAAACCAACTCCAGAGGGATTAAATAGCTTTCCCAAGTCATACAATTTAGTAAGTAAAAGAATCCAAGTTAGGACTCGGGTCTAACTCCAAAGCCCACCTTGCCTCCTCCAAATACTGCTTATGGCATGATAAGAAATCTTATTGAAACATGAAATATAATTAGAACACCTTCCAAGTTCTTTGTCAGATGTTTTCCAGGTGCATTGTTGAGTTGTTGAGTTCTCCAGTATTAAATGCAAAGGTGCTTCTCCATATGGGTCCCTCTTGAATTCTGTTAAAAAAAAAAAACTAGTTTACCTGAGTTGACAAAAATGTAAATAAAAGTACAGTATTCCTAATCTTTCCACCTAGTTATAAACACAACTTGGTAAATATTGTCAGTGGATTTTGTCATAGATTAAAACTCGAGAATCCTAAGGTTTGTTTGTTTTTGTTTTTGGTAGTTTCTTAGTTCTATCCCTGAATTATATATTCAGATTTTTTTCTTTTGTTAGTACTCTTCTTTATAAATAATTTGTAAATTTGATGAAGTGGAAGAATAAGGATAAGAAGAAAAATAAAAGGTGGCTGTTTAAAACAAGAACAAGAGTTTTAAAACAAGAACAAGAGTTTTAGCCTAAAATTAGCATGTGTATTTAGATTGTCCTAAAAAACAGAAATCCAATGAATTGACAAATACACAGATTTTGCTAAGGTTCCACCTATCACTCATGATTACTAGTCCCATCAGTTCTAATTGCTTTCTAAATCAGGAAACTTGCTTCTGTCAAAGTACAGTCCACAGCTACCTTGTGGACCTTGAACACCAGTACTTAGAAAGAGACTGTGAGGGTGGAGCTAAATTAGAGAAAACAGTTCTTAGAGAGCAAGATGGATAAAGTTATCAGTGGGGTTTAGAGGAAATTGAATAAACCAGAGACAAAACAGCACAGCTCACGGTTACCGTGAGATTAAACTTTTCTCTTCAGACTGCAAGTGAGACAGCAAACGAGATTGTTCTGTCCCTGGACTTTGACTTATACTTACTTCAGTATCCATTTTTATTCTGGAAGAAGCTGAGTTATTGAAGAAAAGACTAAAACTAACCAATGGCCAGTGTCTGTAAGTAGAATTTCTCTTCTAGAGAGAATGTTTGATTCCTTCAGAAAAATGAATTATCCAAATACATTTGGCACATCACTGAAAAGCCAAGTAGGAAGAAAAAAATTTTAATCGCTTTCATTTATTATGCTTTAATAATTAATTTCTAAATTTTTCCTTTCTCAGTATCACTCAGGTTTGGCATATTCTTATGAAAATTTTCATAGAATAAGATTATGAGTGAGCATAAGGAATTGCCAGGATTGGTTTGAGTTGATCCCTACAATATATGTTTATATGTTAATTTCTACCAGCTTTTGTACCTTTCTTATCATATGCCATTGGATAAGCCTTGCATAGGAGTCAATTGCAAGAAATCCGTTGTCTACTGATGAGAGAAGTAGATTTTATTCCTGCCCTATTTCCTAATATATTTGAATGTGAAATGTATCCTGCAAAAATGACACTTCAGAGCAGGTATATACTTTGACGTGGTCTGGAGATGTGAACATATAAATTTCTGGGTCACTGATAGTCTGAAGAGATTGGATAATATATCTTCACTGAGCAGGTAATTAGGTACCTGAACAATTAGGAACCTGTGAGTCTCCAAAAAATGTTAGCAAAGAATACATAAAAGTTCACCAAGGAAACCAAGGGTGCAAATCTGAATAGTTTGTGGTGCTATAGTCTTGCTTTTTTAACAGCCCTTTACATATCATCATATACCCCAAAGTAGAAATTATGACTGTTCAATTCCCCTTCTAGCTTCTAGCCTTAAAGCTCCTTAAGGAAAGACTATGTCTGATCCATCTCTGTATCTCGCACAGTATTTTGCACCAGAAAGTGCTCAGCAAATATGCACCGAATCAGTGACCAGGATTCATGATGATAATAGGGAATGAAATTATCCTTTATGGTTTTCTAATGCTGTTATTTTCCAGACTCTTTGGAAGAGAATAAAATTAGCGACTTCTGCTTTAGTCTCTTTATGAAGATATAGTAACTGTGTTTTCAGCTTTCTGGCTGGCAAAAGTCTTTTTCATTCTTATTTCATTTCATTTGCCTGGTTCAAAAATAATAATTTATAAAAAATAAAAATAATAATAGTTAATTTGTAATCATTCAGATAGTTGCTGCTTTTCCTGAAAACTGCCTACTTATCGTTTGTCCTGTCATTGATGCTTAGTATGTGCACTCTTGTTTTGTTAACTTTTTTTTTTTTTTAAGCAAGAAGCCTGTTTTTATTATATTGCACTTAACAAAAAAGGTTGGTAAAGGTTAGAAATGAAGTAGAAACAAATAAGGATAAGAAGACAAGTTCTATATAGAGATGCTCATAGAAGAATGGGCAGAAATCATTGGAAATTGGCACCAGCAGGACAGAATAGCACCTATGATGAAAATGGTCTTATTTTCTTTATCCTTCTGTAGCTAATATAGCAGTTTCTTCATTGCCTTTGATGCCTTGATGACCAGGAACATACTTCCCCTGAATAGCCACTCGTTGGGAAACTTGATCAATCTTCTCAAAATCTTTTCTCTTAACATCTCTTCTGGAGGTCATTTTCCTTTCATTTTCTTTCCAGTTAACAAACCTTTCTGTCATGCCTTTCATAACAAACTTGCTATCCATTCCAGTGATGAGTTTACCTATGTTGTAGTTCTTGCCTTGTTCAATTGCTGTATGGGCTGCCAGCAATTCTGCTTTTTGGTTTATCTGCCATCCAGAAACCCTCTCATTTATAGTTAGAGGATTGCCAGGTCCCCAGTAAACTCCAGATCCTGCTGTTTACCATCTCTCCTATTATTTTTGTAACTACCATCTACCTAAACAGTTGAGTGTGTTCTCAGCCCCTTCCAGAACCCTGTTCACATCAGTCCTGGGAGTTCATGTCGGCCTTTTCCAATAGGCCTGGGAGTTCATGTCGGCCTTTTCCAATACGGCTCAGCATCATCCCAAGTATCCAGCTGGGGAGAATGTGTGTGTCTGTTGGTCTCCAGATTAATTACTTCTGCATGTATTCTTTTTTTAGTGTTTACTATAAAAACTTTGTGGGCAAAGACCCTTTACATTGCCCTTTGTAGGTCCAATCTAGTACTTTGATGACAATGGTATTGGTAATACAAAACATCAAGCTCATTACAAGGTAATGTAGAGTCTGATGTGAAAGGTATTTAAATTCAAAGTAGAAATTTGATTATGCCAAGCTGGTGCTTTGCTTGATCTTTGTTGGCAATAAGAACTTGTTTCTTAAGCCTGCTGTCATAGAATCACATGGTGGGGGTTGAAGAGGGAAGAGTAGATGGCTGTAATCTGAATATTTGTGCTTTTGAGTTATACACACATGACTCCCAGAATCTATATAAATTTCCTATCTAAAGTATATCTCCTCTCCAACTCTTAGTAATGTTCTCATATTATCCTGTTTATTTCCCACAGCTAATCCCACCATGACATTGCTCTGTTTACTTGGTTATTGTTGCTTTCCCCATCAGGTACCTTAGTCGTCCTATTCATTATTGGTTTGCTAGCACTTAGGTCAGAATTTGGCACAAAGTAGGAGCTTGATAAATATTGATTGATTGAATTAATGAATGAGAGGCACACTCAGGCTCATGAACATGAATATCTCCTTTGACTTTCTAAAGCTCCTCTTTACTCTACATATTGAATATGAAGGACCCGTGAAGAGAATTCACCAACATCAGCTCCCACCCCTCCCCAGAGCTCCAAGGGTTCTTACTCCTTAGTTTATGTCCCGGATTGACTTTTGCAGTAAAGCACCGATGTGGTGACAAAGAGACAAGGCTGAAAATGCAGCTGTCTAGACTTAATTTAATATAGGATATCCAATTTATACTACGTTGCAGCGTTCTTACCTCTAACGCCCTGCTAGAATTGAAATTGTATCTAAAGTTTCAGCACAGTGCTTGCCCAGGGCAATAACTGACCTTTCTTCAAATTCAAATTAGCTAAAGTCTGGTTGTCCTAGATGTGAAATTGTAATCTGATTGTCCTCATTAAACACAGGCCATCCAATTAAGTGAATTATCTGAAGTACTTGCTTAATATCTATGGACATTTATGATTAGGACAGCCTTCAAGCAGTCAAATTTCATTTATACATTATTATAAATTGTCTGCTTCCTGCAACCCAAAGGAGATACTTTTCTTCCTCTTATCTCATATTGAAACTTGAACATACATTGACCATGTATATAAAAGGAACATTTCTGCAGAATGAAGAACGAATGGTTAGGTGCAAGTCCCTTCTGCCACAATCTCCAAAGGTGATCGCTATTAGTACAAGTTACTTCTATCTCCATCTGTAGATTATGAAAAATAATTCTGAGTAAAGATGCTAGGAGAGCATTCATTCATTGGATGAAATTCCATACAGACACACAAAGTGTCATAAAACAAGATTTCATATCTTTAAGGTATAAATATAATTCTTTTTTTTAAAAGAATCTTCTGCTGACTCTCAGCTTTTCCTGGAAAAATGGATCATTCCCACCATACAGGGATGAACAATATGGACCACAACAGTACCATGCCACCCTCTCACCATCACCCAACCACGTCAGCTTCGCACTCCCATGGCGGAGGACATGGTAACATGATGATGATGGTGAGTGCTACAGGAGAGGCAGCTTGGGCCCTTTCCCACCCACTTTGGTAATAATAATAATAATTATAAACTTTTAGTACTGGAAGGTCATTATCTGTAAAGGCCAGTTTACTGATGAGGAAAAATTTAAGGCACACCCAGACAAGTTAAGTGATTTGCTCAAAATTATGTGGCAAGTTAGTTACAAAGTTAAACCAGAACCAAGATTTCTGGACATCTTTCCTTTATAGTCCCTCCTTTCAAATTGACCCTTTTCTGAATTAAGTTCTGGTCTTTCTGCTTTGTGTAGAAAGGGGGAAAAGACAAAAGTTGATAGGGGTGGACAAAGGAGAGTACTCTTGCTTAGTGCCTGTGGTAGTAATACCAAAGTAAGGGGGGAAACCTCCCACTTCAGTGAGTGTCTCTTCTTAACTTATTATCTATCCAGATCTGTTACTTTTGAATGTTCTAAGCTGCTTTGCCTGAAATTCTCACTTAAAATCTTCAATCATATCTAATTGACTTGTTTTGCTTTTCTGGCAGCCTATGACCTTCTACTTTGGCTTTAAGAATGTGGAACTATTGTTTTCTGGTTTGGTGATCAATACAGCTGGAGGTGAGTAAGCCATCAGGTGGTGTTTGACAATGACAGTCACACAAGAGACAGTAAACTTCTGAGAAAGCATCACTAGGTAAAGAATCTGGAAGCCTAGCACCTATTTCTTCCCTAATTACTGAAATCATTATGGTTCTGATACATAACCATCTTGGTTCCTATTTCTTACCTATAAAGTGAGGATGCATAATATTTATTTTGGTCCTCCTTTAAATAACATGTCTATTTTGAAGCTCCTGATAGATAGTCAGATGGAAGTCTTTTCCAATCCATTTCCTTTCATCCTTTTCCAGAGTATTTCCTTGTTTGATAACTCATTTGTGCTGGACATAAAACTACAGTAAGGTCAAATGACATAGAAGCACTTTATAGATACATACCACAAAATAAACCCAGGTTAAAGTCTACTTATCTAGTTTAATCCTTAATCCTTTCATTTTTCAGATAAACTAAGCCTCTACTAGTGAATTGACTTGCCCAAAATCAAATGTGTCAGAGCTAGGACAAGGACCAAAACTTTGTAGATCTGCCTTGTTGTCTTCTTTCTAGTGTGCCATATTATGGTCCGCATCCTTCTGATTCCTTTTTTTTTTTTTCCAAGTCGATACCAGGGATTGAACCTGGGACCTCATACATGGGAAGTAGGTGCTCAACCACTGAGCTACAACTGCTCACTCCTTCCTGATTCTTGACATGACCCATCTTAGGTCATTCCCAGTTTTGTGTGACTGATCACCCATCACTTTATGTCTACGGCGTTGACTTGGTGTGCCTTAAATGCAAATTGCACAAGCTCAGCAGTCAGTTGGATACTGGGAGTATCTTTGGATCCACAAAATCAGTTTGAGAACCATTTAGTTCAATTAGTGTGTTAGATTAGCAGTTTGAATACATTGATATCATTACCAAAACTCATGGTGTGAAAGATGTAAAATGAAATACCTATTCCAAAAAAAAAAAAAAAAAAAAAATGTAGCCAGCACCTAAAAATAAATTGTTCTAATCCCCTTTTCTATAATCTACACATTGTGTGTTTCTCCCAATGTAACAAGCTAAATTAATGCCATCAAACAGCCTGACCAAAAGGATTACGGTTGTTCAGATGATTTTGTTTTTTGTTTTGTTTTTTGGGGGGTTATCTTAATCAAAAAGTGAAAGTATTCTTTATTAGAGGCAATGGTTTTCACTAACACCATCTTCCCTCTTCTGTGCTACCTGGGCACGTGAAGAGGTAAACAGTATAGTGTGTTAAACTGAAAATAGCTCTTTTATAATGTTGTCTTTCTAGCTTGGACAGCATCCTGGCTAATGATTTTGCACTTCTTTAACAGTACCACTCTCTTTTCTTTCTCTGCTTAGAAATGGCTGGAGCTTTTGTGGCAGTGTTTTTACTAGCAATGTTCTATGAAGGACTCAAGATAGCGCGAGAGAGCTTGTTGCGCAAGTCACAAGTCAGCATCCGCTACAATTCCATGCCTGTCCCAGGGCCAAATGGAACCATCCTTATGGAGACACACAAAACTGTTGGGTAAGAAGCTTGAACAAATCCAGATGGAAAGCAGCTATTTTATTGGCAGCTGCCTTCTTTTTTTAGTTAGTGATTCTATATGACCTTGATTGAAACTGTCTTTGGAGGTTTAGGGTTATTGCTCGTGAACAGGCCAAAGGAGGAGTGATAAAGACCCTGAATTTTAAGTGTTAGTCACTTTGGAAGAAGGTAAGCAAGGAATATGTATTTAAGAATACTTGCATAAAAAAAAATTTTTTTTTAAATTTTTAAATCATAAAAAATAAAAAGAATACTTGCCAAAATGTTAATGAACAAGTTAAGAAAAGAAATTCTGGTCAGAGTATAGAAGAGTGGCAGAATCCAATAGATTGCTTTCTTTAAAATGTTGTACCTACACCTCTTAACATTTTTGTAAGCAAATGCACAATACGCATATATATGCATATATATTTATATATCATTTTACAAATATTGGTATGTATTGTGAAAAATTTGATTTTTACCCACAATAAAAAAATTAAAAAATAAATAAATAAATAAATAAATAAATGATACCGGGAAGAATGCCATGTGGCAATGGAGACACACAAGAAGAAAATGGCAATGTGAAGACATTAATTTTTCACCATTAATTCTACTTTGTTCAATATTACTATTTCTACCCAAGGAAAAAAAAAGAAAAGAAAAAAAAAAAGATCTTGTACCTGCCCAGCTCTATCTCATTTTGTTTACAGTGTAAGACTGTACTAATGTCTCAGCACCGAGAAAGTATTTGAATGACTACCAGTTTTTCCCACAGATTGGCAAATGCTTTTTGAAATTCAGTTTTAGTAGAAATAGAGATTTTAAAACTAGATGGGACCTCAAGAAATCCTATAGACAAATATATCCTGCTTTCAGGCAAACACAATAAAAAATTCACTTTCTACTGATGAGTTTATGGAGGCCCTAATAGGTTAGGACTTAAATCTAAGGTGATAGCACTAGTAAGAAACAGACAGGATGAGAGACCAGTTCTCCTGATCCCTAATGAAGTACTTTCTACTACACCCAACCCTCAATTCTATTTCCATTTTTGTAGTATGTGAACTGGGCAAAGGTGGAAGGCCTAAAAATGTTCAGGTAAATAGTGTGGGAGCATTTAGGGCTTGCCTGTCAGGGTCCAAGATGAAGTAAGTTAGGAGATGACCCCTCCACCTGCCCTCTTCTTTCCATCCCCAGAAGGATTACTCCTGCTGGCATAAAACTTATGTCTGGGCAGTGCTGATAAACCTGACAGCCCTATCATGTTTCATTTCTAGGGACCAAGAAGCAGTATGCACATACACAAGTACCCATGAGTTGCCAGGGTGGCTGTGAGGGAGTCAACTGCAGGCTAGGTTCGTGACTGTTCCCCTTTCTCCCGCTCTGCAGAGCTGCCTGAACACTCCTAGGGGTACCTGATTATTGTCCCTATTTACTCTCCAGGCAGCAGATGCTGAGCTTTCCTCACCTCCTGCAAACAGTGCTGCATATTATCCAGGTAGTCATCAGCTACTTCCTCATGCTCATCTTCATGACCTTCAATGGGTACCTCTGCATTGCTGTGGCAGCAGGAGCTGGCATGGGATACTTTCTCTTCAGCTGGAAGAAGGCAGTGGTAGTGGACATCACTGAGCACTGCCATTAACGTCAGACTCCATAGTGTGGCCTTGTCGAATGCAGTGGGAAGCAGGTCAAGACTGGAAGACATGATTCCTACTCCAGTCGTCCCTTCTTGCTCCTCGTCTCCTCTCCCTCTCTCTCCCTCCCTCTCTCTCTCTCTCTCACACACACACACACACCTGCTCAACAGAGGTTTAGCCTACAGTCTCTGAGCTAAAGTGGTAACCTCCCCAGATTGTTTTTTTAATTGTTTGTTTTTTCTACTAAGCTGAGATTCCCATTTCTCTTGAGGAGAGGCCACCCATGAAATGCCCTCTCCTTCCTTAGACTTCTTGTCTAATCCAGATAGCTTTATGTTCAATGACTTGATAACCTGGTTCCCTTTTTAATCTTTTGTTTCTTTTAACAGACAATTTGTGAGTTTGGAGAGTTTTTTCTGAGTCAGTGATAGAACGGAATTACTAACCTCAGCCAGGATTGATGGCAGCTGAGGGAAATTCTTGCCCAACTAAATCTAGAACCCACCCTCAACATTAGAAAGGTCCAGTTTTTGGACTGAATGAGTGGGATTCCTTAGGTGTGATGTGTTGCACCGAAATCTTTGGAGTGTGCAGAGGAGTGGTTTGAGACTAAATACAGGTCTGGAGCTTGCAGAAGTGCATTCTTGGGTGGCTGACTCATCAACTTATGTTCCCATTTAACATTTTGATTAGAAAGAACTGGCCAATCAAAAGGGAAAAAAGACAATCAATTTGAGAAAATAGAAATAGATATTTTTAATTAAAACCATTGGCATTTTACTTTGACTTGGTACCTTGGTTTGTCACAGCTGAATGAAGCAAAGGATTTGAATCATTTTTCCCATTGTTTCATGTCTGCCTCTAAACCAACAATTTTCAAAATAGCATGGATTAGAATCACCTGGAGAGGTTGTTAAGACACTGGTTACTGTGCCTCAACCGCAGAGCCCAAAAATTAACATTTCTAACAAGTTCCCAGGTGATCTGCTGCTAATCAGGGGACCAGTCTTTGAGAATCTCTGCTTTAAACCAAGGAATATACCTGGTGGGTCTGGGAGTGTGAATTTCCTGATAGGTAGTTGGCATCTCTGGGTTTAACTCAAGAACTATATTTTTTAATCATTCCACAAACATTTATTCAGCTCCAACTGTGTGCATGTATGCCTGAGCACATGTGTGCAAATGGCAGTATAGCCAAAGTAACTTTTATCTGCACGCATGAAATCACTGGTCCTTCCTTTTGAAAGATCTGTGGTTTCTTGGTAGTTGAGAGAGACCTGTGACCTGCAGTGTAAATCTGCTAGCCCTGGGTCAAAAGAGCAAAAGCTCAGCCTTCCTCCTTGGAGAGGCTGAGGATGTGTTCTGCTGATGGCCAGACTTTCCTTAGCCTCCAACATCCATGCCCACACCAGGCAGAGTCTCTTCCTCCATATGGCCATCTTTGTTACTCTTGGGGGCTTAATTAGATCACATGTGGCCAAAACCTCTCTTCTCCTTCGTAAAGAATCACATTAGATTTTTATTGTTTGGTTTTAAGTGTACACTGTAGTCTTATTCCCAGGCCAAACTACCTCTGTATAGTGACTCTGTGCTGGTCTATTAAATCCTGCCCTCTTTGGTGCTAGATTCCAATTGTGCCTCAGGGCAGAGGACACAAAAACACAGCAATCCTTTTGGCTTCTGTTGTGGTTTTGAAGTTTGTACTTTCTCCGTAGGGGCCAGTTAAATATTGGAGAGTGACGAATGTGTACTTCTATGGCTCTGAACGAAGAGAGAGTTATGAGCCTACTGGATTGAGGTTCAAATCCAGGAACCAACATTTAGAGCTTTGCTTTTCTCTCATTCTACCCCCTTGCAATGTTAATACTTAGATCAGCTAAGTGTGAGCAGAGTGAATGACAGGCACTGACAGTCCAACGTGAAGGTATAATTAGGCTGTTATTGAAGACAAGGAATAGTAAAACCATGGGAAGCAAAATAAGAATCAATGTTTAGTAGTGGCCCTGATGCTCTCTAGAAAACTTGGCCTGAGCTGCTATAAAATACCCTTCCAGAAACAGGACTTATTAGTAAGGTAAAAAAATAAAAAATAAAAACTCAAGGCCAGTTAAGACAACGTGTTATGAATTTGAAACTTATAAACATCAATCTTGGGGATTGGTCTTCAGGTATTGAGATAGAGAAAATTGTGAAAAATCTGAATTTCAGAGACTAGTTTGCCAAAACATGAAGCCAGTGAAGAAGAAAAAATTTAAATTCCATTCTTCCTGGTCTTATCAACTTCCATTTCTAGGGGGGCGGATGTGGCTCAAATGGTTGGGCGTCCGTCTGCCATATGGAGGGACCTGGGTTCGATCCCCGGGACCTCCCGGTAAAATTAAAAACAAACAAACAAAAAAAAAAAAAAACTTCCATTTCTGAATCCCTATTCATTTGGTGCCTGACTTCTTTGTTCCTTTTGGATCCAAATTTCTCTTTTCCTCCTTCCCTATTAGGAGACTATCCCCAGTTTTTTTGGCCCCTCATTTTGCTCACCTTTCCCTTTCTTTCGGTAATTTCCTTTCCTTATCCCATACATCTGGTTTATTAAATCTGCCTAGCTCTCCTGATACAGTGGACATTGCTATGCAGTGGATCTAGATACCACCCAAAAATCCTGAAACCTGCATAGGCATGCTTCAAGGAGCAATTGCCCCCCTGGACTTTCTGTAAAACTGGGTAAAGGGTTTACCTGGTACCATCCCCACAGTTATAGAATCTTAGGTACCGTCTGCAGTCAGTGATGGAGGAACACAGCCCTCCCCACTCCACCCCCCATTCGCCCATAAACAGAATCTTCACTGTGTCTACCAGGGCATTCGGGATTTAGGTTTCTTCACTACTTCTATGGTAGGGTTGGCTGGAATTCCTTTTTAGGCTGTGGGGCACTGGTCTTGGGTTCTAGCCACAAGGGGCTCCTTTTTAAGGAGCAGGGGGCAGGAGGTACACTTTCATGTCAATTAATCTTGATCCTGTCCTCTCCAGCTGCTTCTTTCAGAAGATCTAAAGATACAAAGTCTGCATTTGATACAATGCCTTAATCACTGGGTCTACAATTAATGTTGACTGTTTTAGATTGTAAGCTCCTGGAGAGCAGTATTGCTGTAGTAGGAATATTTTAACAGTGTCATGTGCAAAAGAGCAAAATAAATATTTTGATTTTGTGATTCTATGCATGTCTCTCTACCCAGAGTGATATCAAAATAAGCTGTTTTCTTCATCATCCACATATAGTCTGAACATGACCATCAGTTTTTAAGATGTCAGAGTCATCTCCGTGACATGGTCCCTTTATGACTTCATCTCACTCTCTTCCTGCTCTACTTAAAATGATAGGCTAATGCATACCAGAAGATCTACGTGACCTTTGCAGAGGAGATAGGGTCTTCATAAAGCTAAAAATATCTCAGTATACCTTCGATTCCTGAACTTAAAAGCTGACTTTCAAACATGGATTTTGGAGTCAAGCCTACCTGGGGTTGAATCCTGGCTCTACCATTTATTAGCAGTGTGACCTTAGGCAAGTTATTTTAATAACCCCTGAGCCTTAGTTTCCTTTTACCAAAAGCCAATAATAGCAGAGCAGGTGGAGCTCAGTGGTTGAGCATCTGCTTCTCATGTATGAGGTCCCAGGTTCAACACCCAGTACCTCCTGGAAAAAAAAAAAAAAGGTAACAATAGCACCTGTTTGAATCAGGAGTAATATATGTATCACACTCAGCACATAATAGGTATTCAAACCATAGTAAGTATATTTTTATTTTCTACCAATTAGTATTACTCCAGTTTTCAGGAAAATGAAAGGTACAATTTTCTGGATAAGGTTATTATCTCTTCACAAGCACCTGGCCATCTTCCTGAGTTTGGTTAAGCCAGGAATGAACAGGAAGAGTACAGAATCAGTATATGTAATATAAGTTGTGCCAAAAAAAGACAATGGCATTAAGCTCTTTCTGCTGATCTAGTATTCACATTCTAGAATTAGTTTAATTCTAGAATTAAACTAATAGCATGAGCATTTCCTGAAAACTTCTCTACCCCTAAGATCCCCCACTTTCTTAGACCCAGCCATGGAAGACTAGCAGTATAGCAAGGTTTAGAGCATGGGTTAAGAAATCAGACGGACTCAGTTCAAATCTCAGCTCTACCACTTAATAGCAAAAGATCAGTTCCACCTTTTGTAAAATTAGGGTAAAGTAGCCTCCCCATAGTTAAGGATTAAGTGAGATAATCTTCATAAAGCACTCAGTTGCCTTATGCACTGGGACCCTGCATGTTGGCTGCTAGTAAGGAAGGGGAAGGACAGCACATTGTTCTCAGGCTTCTGTGCCTATTCAGCACCTCAACCTGCTGGGAAGTCAGCAAGAAGGTTGAGCAGAGTCTTGTTCTTCCCTTCCTTGTTTTCCTGCCCTTCCATATTGGCCTGTACAGGCTTCAAGATAATATAACTTGATTTCCCTTTCTGGAGCCTAACTGTACATGTGCTTGTAAAATTATAACAAAATTGAAGGCCTAGATAAAACTAGGCCTAGAATAAAGGTTTTCTAAGAATGGCTGGAACAAGAAGGGACACTGTGTATCCCATTCTACCCCTGCCTCTCCCACATTCCTAGTTAGATTACACTACCCCAGAAAGGGTGGGTAAAGTCCTGCTAAGGGGTTCCTTTAGAACTGATGAGTCCAGAGGTTCCTGATACCACAGCTGTGGTTCCCTGTAGTTGAAGTGAACAGTGAAAACAATAGGGCACAGTTCAAAATTGTCCCCTGAGCTGCCCTTCAGATTGGTTTCTGGTGGGAAAAGTCCTTAGGCAAATTGGGATAGCGGGAGAATTGGAATGATGGCAGTTCTGGTAACATTCCTATTACAGTTTCCCTCCATGCCTGTCGTCCCAAAGTTAATACCCAAGCTACTTACAAAGTTATTCTGTAAATAGATTCTGGAAATCCACAGCTTAATAGACTGTACACAATATCACAAGGGCAAGAATATTTATCGATTTTGTTGACTGATGTTTATCAAGTGCCTAGACAGAGCCTGGCACATAGGCATTCAGTAAGTATTTGGTGAATAAATAGGTTAAATGGAAGTCAGCAACAGGGATCAACTAGAAGTGTGCTTAGGTCTTCAATAAAGATGGGAAAGAATGATGGTACCTCCTTTAGCAATTACCTTTTTCTTTTTTTTTTTTTTTAGGAGGTACCAGGTACTGAACCTGGGAACCCATACATGGAAGGAAGGCAGGCGCTCAACCACTGAGCTACACCTGCTCCACAGCAATTAGCTTTTAAAGTCTAGGGATTAACAGTACTATTATACTTCATTAAGAATGCCTCACATTTTTCCAAAAATATATTTATTTCAAAAAACAAAAATCAGACAAGTTTTATAGAGTCAAAGAAATTTCCCAGAAACAAACCAGAGCTTGGATTCCAGCTTTAAAAAGTTAAGCATCGGTTACTCTCATGCAGAAAGATTTCTTTCTGTAGGAAGTAAAACATTCTGCTTGACCGCAAACACTCAATTCTCTAAATCTTGTTTGAACGTCTGCCATCATTTTACTCCACTCCAGGGCTCTGGCTTGCAAGATAATCCACCTCTAAAATTCAAAACTTCCAAACTGAGATGAACGATTGTTAGGCTTGGGTTGGGGTTTGTAACCAATTCTATCATTGATCATTTGTTCCCGGCTCTTAGGGTCACTGCCGAGCCCAATGGCTCCTTCTCCATCGCTGCTTCCCACGACTTCGACATCTTCTTTTTGTCTCTTACGGGTCTGAAAATATAAAAGTTTTAGGAATCAGGTAACATTCTTTCAATTAGCAAACATTTATTTAGCAGGTACTATGCATGGGGTTAAGGAGAGGGTTAGGATCTACAGAACAATAAACTGGGATCCTTGGTTTAAGATAGGGGTACAGTGCAGTTACAGTTAGGGATACAGTGATAACTATAATCCCTGCCGCCTTCTAGAGTGTCACAATCTATTAGGAAAACAGGTAAACAGACAATTACAGCATAGGGTGACCAGAGCTATGACAGAAGGAAAACCAGAGTGCCCAAAAGTCATAAGGAGGATGTGAAGAGGTGAGGATTTGAGTGTGTGGGGGTGGAGGTTCAGAGCAGGAAGCTACAGTTGGAAAGATAAGTAAGAGTCAGCTGGATAAGGGGAGAGAAGGGTGTTTCAGCAAATATATTATTCAGAGAATAGATGGAAAAATAAAATGACTGGCAAAGGAATAACCAACAAAAATGTACAGCCTGACTGACCCCATGAGATTAAAAGTAACACCAGAGTAGATTAGAAAAGATTTGTGCTGTCTTATCAAAAGGTCTGAGTTTTTGGTCTTAATTTGTTCAGATAAAGGGTTTGGCTCTTATGTCACAAGTAACTGCAGACTTCACAAAATCTATGCCTCAGTTTTATCATTTTTAAAAAAAGAAACTAGTTAACATTTATGCCATACTGCCGCTTACCTAATGGTAAAGATATTAGATGATAATAGCTTTCTCTAAGAGAGTGAACAGATGTTTTAACTAGAGTTCCTTACTAGAGGAATGGTCAACCATTCCAATCACTGGAACTGCTTTACTGCTGAACTATGCATTTAAATGCCAATGTCAAATACACTGACTCAAGGTACTATTTATGTGACAAATACAATGCCCTGCGTTATACTCAGGTTAGTCTACAATACCAGTAACATTATGAAGTTTTGACCCAGGCATGTTTGTGAAAACAAGTTTTAAAAGGCAAAAGGACGCTATCATTAAAATAAGCCATGAGAAACTGTGAGAATATGCAACAAATAGAATGAAATCATTTGCAAAGCTTCCCACTGTGAGCAACTGCTCAATAACATGAAATACCAGTTGTCTACTGGTTTCATTTTATTTCAGGGCAGGACTGGGTACTCAACCTAATTTCAATAACATGAAATACCAGTTGTCTACTGGTTTCATTTTAGTTCAGGGCAGGACTGTGCCTCCCTCCTAAGTTTTTCTAAAACAGGTCAAACCCACTAGTTAGTTGCCTTCAGTGTGACTGACTCAATAGTGAGCTGACTCAGCAGGTCAAAGTTCAACATGCTAGCATTTTATGAGACTCATTACAACTAAAGTTTAAACCATACTGAAAGCTCATCCTTAATAAGATACTATCAATATGAGTTTTTAACAAGCAAACATTTATGATGCTAAAGAACACTAAAGTCTCCTGGGAAAAAGAAAGCTGACTTAGTAAAATGCATATTCAATACATAGTAAATTCATCATATTCATGCATACGTGCACAATGGAATATCCTCAGTCATATAGTATAAAATATCTTCTAGGACAGCAAATGAAAGTAGACTTGCATTGAGCACCTCCTGGTACTGTGGGGAACAGATGCAGAGATGAAAGATGAACATACTAATCTTTGCCTTCAGGGAGCTTTTGGTCTAGTGGGGAAAAACAAGCAGACGATTACAATAGAGAGTGATACGACCTATGACAGAGGCCAGCCAACTGCGGGTAGGTAGTCAAGAAAGCTTCTGGAAGGAGCTGAGTTTCAAAGCAAATAAGTAGGAGCTACCCTGGCAAAGAAAGGAAGGAGCAATTCAGGCAAAGAGAATACAGTGTGCATAGGTACTGAGATTAACTCAGCAGGGAAAGATAAAAGTGGAGAAATGAATAGGAACCAGGTCACAAAGGGCCTCATATGCCATACCCAGTAAGGAATAAGAACTTTATTCTGAAGACCACTGAAAATTTTAATATTTATTAATGGACATCTAATGCTCTAAGATAAGGCCACACTTAAAAATGCATATTTGAGCGTAGTAAGATAAATACACAAATATCAGGCGTTTTTATACACCAGCAATAAACTATCCAAAAAGGAAAGTAAGAAAACAATTCCATTTATAATAGCATCAGAAGGAATAAAATCCTTAGGAATAAGTTTAACCAAGGAGGTAAAAGACCTATACACTAAAAACTACAAAACATTGCTGAAAGGAATTAGAGAAGACCTAAATAAACAGAAAGAGAGTCCAGAGATAAACCCATACTTCTATGGCCAGTTGATTTTCAACAAGGCTGCTAAGTCCACTCAATGGGGAAATAGTAGTCTCTTCGAAGAATGGTATTGGGAAAACTGGATTTCCACATGCAAAAGAATGAAGCCATGTTGCTCAAATGTGGCCTCTCTAAGCTGAACTAAGCATATAAATGCATTACCATCCCCTCAGCGAGGGACATGACTCCCAGGGATGAGCCTCCCTGGCACCAAGGATTACTACCAAGCACCAATTTGCAATGCAATTGGAAAAAGACGTTGACCAAAAGGGGCAAAGGGTAAAGACAAATGAGTTTATATGGCTAAGAGACATCAAAGCGAGTTGGGAGGTCATTCCAGAGGTTACGCTTATACACGTCCCAGCAGGATCTCATTGACTGCCAAAATAAATATTGCCTCAAATAGTGGGGACATCCAGACACTACAGGCAGGGGAGACAGCCCAGGAGTTTGGTGCCCTGCCAGTGGGCCCTATTTGGGAATTTATGCTCCCCAGTGTGACAGAGTTGGACTCAGTTGTGGTTTCCCTACACATGGCTCTTCTGCCCCTTCTATTTGAACCTATAGTTAGTGCCAGAGTTGATAGGTGTATGTCCAAGAGACTTAAATCTTTGGTCTGTCCATGTGCCAGCTGGGCCCTGAATCTCAACAGAGCTGCAATACCTACTCTCCAGTTCATTGGACTCACCCCGGACAACAAGGAGATGATAATGGACAATGACCATGTCAAGGAACAGAGAGAGTCTGCAACTGCAAGCAAGATAGTCCCATCCATTTGCCCCATGGGATCTAAGCCCCCTTTCAATTAGAGGTGGAGTGGGCATTACCCTCCCAGAATTCTCAGGATTGGGGGATGAACAATGGACTAGAGTAGACTTACTGCTATTCTAGTATAGACTTATTGTGATTCTAGCAATGGAAGAACTTTTATCATTGATGTGGAGGCAGTGGCCACTCAAGGTTGTGAGGGGAGGGAGAGAGAAAAACAAGTATAACATGGGGACATTTTCGGGACTTGGGAATTGTCCTGAATGACATTGCAATGACAGAAACAAACCATTATATATCTTGTCATAACGTAACAAAATTGTGTGGGAGAGAGTGTAAACTACAATGTAAACTATAATCCATGCTTAATGGCAATGCTCCAAAATGTGTTCATTAATTGTAACAAATGTATTATACTAATGAAAGATGTTAATGTGGGAAAATGTGGGAGGGCATGGTAGTGAGGCATATAGGAATCCCCTATATTTTTTATGTAAAATTTATGTAATCTTAGTATCTTTTTAAAAAAAAGCAAAAAGTATATTAAAAAAAAAAAAAAGAATGAAGCCAGACCCTTAGTCAAAGCATACACAATAATTAACTCCAAATAGATTAATAACCTAAATATAAGAGCTAAAAATCCTAAAACTCATAGAAGAAAACCTAGGGGTGAATCTTTATGACCTTGGGTTTGGCAATAGATTCTTTTTTTTTTTTTTTTTTAACATTTATTTTTTTATTTTTTATTTTTTTTTCCAAAAAAAAATTATTTATTTTTATCCATTTTAACATCCCCCTCCCGCCCTGGTTTTGCTTTTTTTGTGTCCATCTGCTGGGCAATTCTCTGTGTCTGTTTCCTGCCCTCTCCTCTCATCCTTCTCCTCCTGTCTTCGCCAGGATTCAATCCTCAGAACCTCCAATTTGGGAAAGAGGCGTCCTACCGCCTGCGCCACCTTAGTTCCAGGTTTTTTTGGCACATCTCATCTTGGCTCTCCCTTGTGTCACTCTCTTGTTACATCATCATCTTGCTGTGTGGCTTGGCGGTGCACCCATGCATGGGGCCTGACGGCCCACACGCCTTCTATATTTTTCTTTTTTTTTCTTTTTACCGGGAGGTCCCAGAGATCAAACCCAGGTCCCTCCCTATGGGAGATGGACGCTCAACCATTTGAGCCACATCCATCCCCCAGCTACATCTCTTAAGGTTGACCAAAGATACCCAGAGTTACAGTCATTTCCCATACAGGATGGACATAAAATAAATCAGACTTGGTTTATTACCAGCATTCTATAAACCAGACCTAGGGAAAAAAATTGGGTCTGGGGACACATGCATGGTTTCTAATATAGCGAATATTTAGCCTACCCTGATTATCACAAAATCAGGACAGCAAGAATATTCGCATGGCAATAGATTCTTAGATATGACATCAGCAGCATGAGCAACAAAAGAAATTATAGATAAATTGGGCCTCATCAAAATTTTACACTTTTGAGCATCAAAGGACATTATCAAAAAAGTGAAGAGACAATCTAAAGAAAGGGAGAAAATATTTGCAAAGCATATCTGGTAAGGGTTTATATCCAGAATATATGAAGAATTCTAACAACTCAACAACAATGTGGCAGTTTGAATTCCAAAAAGAGAGATTATTATTGTAAACTGGTCTGATCCTCTGAGCGTGATACTCTTTGATTGTATTAGATTCAGTTGAGATGTCTTTGATTAAATTATGTTACGATTTAGGGCTTTGATTCAATGATGTCAGTAGGGTATAACTCAGAGTTCATTCCTCACCCCCTTGGTGGCCTATATAAATGGACACACACAGAAGAAGATACAGAAGAAGAGAGAACTTTGTCCATTTTGATCATGGACCTCCAGGGAGAGATGAGCCATTTGCCTGATAGTTTACAGCTGACGCAAACAGAGCCGCTGAGAAACCCTGAGAGATGAGCTCTATGCCAGCCTCCAGCTGAGATCAGAAGAAGCTGGGCCCACAGAGCCTTAAGAGGAAAAGGAAGGCTGAACCCTCACAGAGATGGGCAACCATCTTGCATCAACACGTGGCAAGAGACTTTGGTGAGAAAATATCTCTTATTGTATCTTTAATTGGACTCTTTAGGGCCTTGTAACTGTAAGCTTTTACCCCAAATAAATACCCTTTATAAAAGCAAACAGATTTCTGGTACATTGCATCAGCACCCCTTTGGCTGACTAATACAAACAAAATGAAAGAAACCCAACTAAAACATAGGCTAAGGACTTGAATAGACATTTTTCAAAAAAAAAAAAAACATATACCAACAATAAGCACATGAAAAGATGCTCATCATCGTTAGTCAGTAGGGAAATGCAAATCAAAACTACAAGATACCACTTCATACCCACTAGGATAGTTGATTATTTTTTTAAAAATAAAGGGAAATAACAAGGGTTAGCAAGGATGTGGAGAAATGGGAACCTACATGGCAAACAGTTTGGTGGTTCCTCAAAAAGTCAAACATAGAATTACCCTATGATCCAGCAATTTCATTCCTAGGTATATACCCAAAAGAACTGAAAACAGGGACTCAGATATTTATATACCACTGTTTCTAGCAGCATTATTCACAGTTGCCAAAAAGTAGAAAGAACCCAGGTGTCCATTAACAGATGAATGGATAAACAAAATGTGGTATACATGGAATATTATTCAGCCATATAAGGGAATAAAGTTCTGTTACATGCTACAACATGCATGAACCTTGGAAACATTATGCTAAGTAAAATAAGCCAGAAACAAAAGGACAAATATTGTATGATTCTACTTATATGAAAAATCTACAATAAGCAAATTTATAGACAGAAAGTAGACTAGAGGTTGCGCAGGGCTAGGGGAAGGGGAGAATGGGGAGTTATTGCTTAATGGGTACAGAGTTTCCATTGGGGGTGATTAAAAGTTTCAGAAATAGTAGTGATAGTTGCACAATATTGTGAAAGTAATGCCACTGAATTGCACCCTTAAAATGGTTAAAATGAAAAATTTTACATTTTATATATTTTATCACAATATAATTTTGACAGGAGCCCCATAATCAAGGTTCCTACTGTACTGATTTTATAATAAACAAATAATTATAAATTGTAATAAATACAATGAAATAAAAGAATATACTACTTAATTTTTTTAAGTAACATGCATTTTTTTTTAAGGAGGTACCAGGGCTTGAACCCAGGACCTCATACATGGAGGCTGGCACTCAACCACTAAGCTATATCCATTTTCCTTTAAGAGAACCTAATGGACAGAGGGAGTATGGGTAGAAATGACACCCCTAACTTGGACAGGATCAAAAGAGGCCTCTCAGACTGAGAAGGGGACATTTAAACTGAGACAAAAAGAAAGGAAGGGCCCTCCGGCAGAAGTAACAACATGTGCAAAGGCCATGTAGTCACAAATAGGTTGGCACGTTCAAGGAAATTAGAGAAAACCGGTCCTTATAAAGGACAGAAGAGGAAGAGGAAATGTGACCGCAGAGGCAGACATCAGAGTGATGCAACCATCAGAAGCTGGAGGAGGCAAGGGATAGATTCTTCCCTAGAGCCTCCGGTGTGAGTATGGCCCTGCTGACATCCTGACTTTGGCCCAGTGATACTAATCTCAGACTATGGCCTCCAGAACTGTGAGGAAATAAATGTCTGTTGTTTAAGCCAAGTTTGTGGCAATTTGTTATGGCCGCACTAGGGAACCGATACATTAAGTTCAAGTTGCCTCCGAAGCGTCCAATTAGAGAATTCAAACAGACTATTGGTATAAGAGTCTGAAGTTCAGAAGTTATTGTTTTAAATATCCCTAAGAGTTCGAAGGTTGGGCCTTACCTCCAGGTCCTTTCGAATGCTCTCAAATTCCTCAATGTCGTCAAGTTTCAGCTCCAGGCGGGTTGGTTTTCGTCGCAGCATACTGAAATCAACACTAAGGACCAAACCAGTGAGCTGTTAAAAATGGCAGAGAGATGGAAGCGGCTGTGGCTCGATCAGTGGGGCTCCCGTTTGCCATATGGGAGGCCCCGGGTTCGGTTCCTGGGGCCTCCTGGTGAGGGCGGGCCCGCCCGGGCAGCGTGGTTGGCTGACCCAGCGAGCACAGGCAGCAAGGGGGGGATAAATGAATAAATAAATAAAATCTTTAAAAAAAAAAAAAAAAAAAAAAAAAATGGCAGAGAGAGAAGGACAACTGGAGGGATAAATCTCAGCTACAAACATAATGTCAATTTGTAGCACATACCCTAAAGTGAATGGCGATACAAAAGACTCATTTGAATTCACAGACTTCTAAAGTCTTCAGATGTATGATTATTATATATATATATCTAGTTTTTAAATTTTTATTTTTAATGAGTTTTATTGAAATATATTCACATACCATACGATCTGTCCAAAGTGTATAATCAGTGGCTTTTAGTATAATCACAATGTTGTGCGTTCATCACCACAAAAGATTTTAGAGCAATTTTATTATTCTGAAAAGAAAAACCCCACACCCCTTAGCAGTCACCTCACAATCCCGCTATCCTTCCCCAGCCTTATATAACCACTAATCTAATGTGATCATTATAAATTGATTTATATTTACATTTTTTATAAATGGAATCGTGCAACATATAGTTCTTTGTGTCTGGTTTCTTTCGCTTAACATAATGGGGGTTTTTTGTCTGGACATCTTGTAGTATTAACATATATTAGTTAAGTTTCAAAGAAAAGCAGTCTTATACATGCAATTCCACCCATATTAATATTTCACATGTGGTATTATTATGCTATACATTCCCAAGTTACATTTTTTAGCTTTCCTTTTAGTAACATACATGACCTTAGACTTTCCCTTTAAAACACTGTCATACCCATATAATACTACTGCTAGTTACAAACATTATATTGTGCTTTCAACTTTTCTATTCATTTCCAAAGATTAACACACATCCTTT
The DNA here is from genome assembly GCA_026826555.1 of Tolypeutes matacus. Lineage (NCBI taxonomy): Eukaryota > Metazoa > Chordata > Mammalia > Cingulata > Chlamyphoridae > Tolypeutes > Tolypeutes matacus. Next base: position 462,082 of record JAKSZT010021121.1, read on the forward strand.
TTACCAATTCTACACAAGTTATTACTCCTCAGTTTTCCATTCTCTAACCTCATTCTATTTTCAGGTGACCCATATTCAAGCTAGTAACTCCATGAGATTACACAATATATTTAGTTCATAGCGCAATCATACAATATTTGTCCTTTTGTGTCTGGCTTGCTTCACTCAACATGTCCTCCACGTTCATCCATGTTGTCATATGCTTTACGACTTCATTTCTTCTTAGAGCTGCATAATATTCTATTGTGTGTATACACCATAGTTTGTTTATCCATTCATCCACTGATGGACACCCAGGTTGTTTCCACCTTTTCACAATCATGAATAACGCCGCTATGAACAATGGTATGCAGATGTCTGTTCATGTCACTGCTCTCAGTTCTTCTGGGTATATACCCGCAGTGATATTGCCAGGTCATATGGCAATTATATATTCACCTTCTAAAGAAACTGCTAAACAGTCCTCCACAGTGGCTGTACCATTCTACATTCCCACCAACAGTGAAAAGTGTTCCTATCTCTCCACATCCTCTCCAGCACTTGTAGTTCTCTGTCTCTTTAATAGTGGCCATTCTAATAGGTGTGAAATGATATTTCATTGTAGCTTTGATTTGCATTTCCTAATCATTAGTGATGTTGAACATTTTTTCATGTGTTTTGTTTTGTTTTGTTTCCATTTATATTTCTTCTTTGGATTAATGTCTATTCAAGTCTTTTGCCTGTTTTTTAATCAGGTTGTTTGTCTTTTTATTGTTGAGTTTTACATCTCTTTATATATCATGGATATTAAATCCTTATTAGTTATGTGATTTCCAAATATTTTTTCACATGGAGTCACCTGCCTTTTCACCCTTTTGACAAAGTCCTTTGAGGTGCAACAGTGTTTAATTTTTGAGGAGATCCTACTTATCTATTTTTCTCTTGTTGCTCATTTTTGGGTTAAAGTTCAAGAACCACCACCTACCACAAGGTCTTTAAGATGTTTCCCTATATTTTCTTCTAGCAATTTTATGGTCCTGGCTTTTATATTTAGGTCTTTGATCCATTTGAGTTGGTTATTGAATAGGAAGTGAGATAGGGGTCATCTTTCATTCTTTAGGTTATAGATATCCAGTTTTCCCAGCACCATTTGTTGAAGAGACTGTTTTGTCCCATTAACATGGCTTTGGTAGGTTTGTCGAGAACCAGTTGGCCATAGACGTGAGAGTTTATTTCTGGACTCTCAATTCTAATCCACTGATCAATGTGTATCTCTTTATGCCAATACTGTGCTGTTTCGACCATTGTAGCTTTGCAATATGTTTCAAGGTCAGGCAGTGAAATTCCTCCCACATCGTTCTTCTTTTTGAGAATGCTTTTGGCTATGTGGGTGCACTTTCCCTTCTAAATGAATTTGATAATTGCCTTTTCTATTTCTGTAAAGTAGGCTGTTGGAATTTTGATTAGAATTGCATTGAATCTAAAAATGCATTTGGGAAGGACTGACATCTTCACAATATTTAGTCTTCCAATCCATGAACACAGAATGTTTTTCTATTTGTTTAGGTCCTCACTGATTTCTTTTAGCATTGTTTTGTAGTTTTCTGCATATAGGTCCTGTACTTCTTTGGTTAAATTGATTCCTAGGTATTTGAGTCTTTTGTTGCTATTGTAAATGGATTTTTCCCCTGATTTCCTCCTCAGATCATTCAACACCAGTGTACAAAAACATAACTGATTTTTGCTTGTTGATCTTGTATCCTGCCACTTTCCTGAACTCGTTTATTAGATCAAGTAGCTTTGTTGTAGACGTTTCAGAATTTTCTAAATATAAGATCATGACATCTGCGAATAGTGAGAATTTTACTTCCTCTTTTTCTATTTGGATGCCTTTTTTTCCTTTGACTAATTGCTCTAGCTAGAATGCCCTAGCATATGCTGAATAACAATGATGAGAGTTGTCTCATTCCTGATCTTAGAGGGAAAGCTGTGGGTTTTTTCATATATGCCCTTATCATATTGAGGAATTTTCCTTCTATTCCTATCTTTTGAAGTGTTTTTATCAAGAAAGGATGCTGGGGAGTGGATGTGGCTCGAGCAGTTGGGCACCCACCTCCCACATGGGAGGTCCTGGGTGCAGTTCCTGGTGCCTCCTAAAGAGGACAGGCAGGCAACAAGCGGGCAATGAGCGGGCAACGAGCAAGAACAGCAAGCAGACAGCAAGAGAAAAAAAAACACAACAAGCAGACAACAAGCAGGAGCAACGAGCAGACAACAAGTGGAAACAACAAGCAAGAAGGCAGGCAGGACAACAAGCAGACAACATGCAAAAAAAAAACAGGGAGTGGATGTGGCTCAAGCAGTTAAGTGCCCGCCTCCCACATGGGGGGGTAGGTGTCCTGGGTTCAGTTCCTGGTGCCTCCTAAAGAAGAAACAAGCAGACGAGAAAAAAAAAAAAAACAATGAGCAGACACAGAGCAAAAACAACAAGCAAATAGATGAGGGAGCCATCTCAGAGGGTAAAAAAAAAAGAATTCTTGGATGGCAGTTTTTCTCTTTCAGTATCCTAATTGTATCATAACACTGTCTTCTTGCCTCATGGTTTCTGATGAGAAATCTGCACTAAGTCTTACTGGGCATCCCTTGTATGTGATGGTTTGCTTCTCCTTGTTGCTCTCAGAATTTTCTCTTTTTCTTTGACATTTGACTTTAAGGTAGTATGTGTCGTGGAATAGGTCTATTTGCATTTATTCTGGTTGGTGTACCCTGCACTTTTTGGACCTGTAAGCTCATTTCTTTCATGAGAGTTGGGAAATTTTCAGCTATTATTTCCTCAAATATTCTTCACAAGGCTTTCCTAAGAAAGTAAGCAGGCAGCCTACTAAATCAGAGAAAATATTTGTAGACCACATATCCGATAAGTGTTTGATATGCATGTGATATAAAGAGATCATGCAACTCAAAAATAAAAAGACAAGCAACCCAATTAAAAAATGGGCAAAAGATTTGACTAGACATTTTTCAAAAGAGGAAATACAAATGGCCAAAAAGCACGTGAAAAATGTTCAACATCACTAGCTATTAGGGAAATGCAGATCAAAACTACAATGAGATATCACCTTACACCACATAGAATGGCTATTATTTAAAAAAATAGAGAACAATAGGTGCTGGAGAGGATGTAGAGAAATAGGAACACTCATTCACTGTTGGTGGGAATGTAGAATGGTGCAGCCTCTGTGGAAGAGAGTTTGGGAGTACCTCAAGAAGCTGAATATAGAACTGCTGTATGATCCAGCAATCCCGTTACTAGGAATATATTCAGAAGAACTGAAAGCAAGGATGGGAACTGACATTTGCACACAAATGTTCATAGCAGCATTATTTACAATTGCTAAAATATGGAAACAGCCCAAGTGCCCATCAACCAATGAATGGATAAACAAAATGTCATCTATACATACTATGGAATACTATTCAGCTGTAAGAAAAAATGAAATTGGGATGCATATGACAACATGGATGAACCTTGAGGACATTATGTTGAGTGAAATAAGCCAAACACAAAAGGACAAATATTGTACGGTCTCGTTAATATGAACTAAATACAATGAGTAAATATGATAAGTAAACTCACGGTGGTAAACTCTAGAGAGAGGTTACTAGGAGATAGAAAGTGGGGTGAGAAAGTGAGCTGATGCTCAATGTACATAGACTTCTTAATAAGGTTTATTGAAAAAGTGTGGAAATGAATAGAGTTGATGGTAACACATTATAGTGAGTATAACTAACACTTCCGACTCATAAATGTGATTGTGGCTAAAGGAGTTGGTCTGTGGATGTAAATGTCAATTGAAAGGAAGCTAGAGAATAATCTAGGGAACATATAACAGTAATTTCAGTAGTAGATGAAGACTGTGGTTAATACTATAAATATAAGAATGTTCTTCATTTACAAAGTGTTAAAAATATGGTGATGTATATATTGAAATAGAGGGACTTTCAGGCTATCAAGGCATAAGCAATTTTGCCATACTCCAAAAAAACCTCACATGGGTTTCTGTGTGTGTATATGAGTATTTGCATATATAAATAAGTGTGTATATGTGTTATACGATCATGAATAAAAGTTGGGGAAGAGCATACATATACACCAAATGTAAGCACATTTACTTTGGTGGGGCATAGGAGACGGAACATGTTGACTTTTATTTTGTACATATGTATGTTGTTTGTTTTGTTGTAAAAAGTATGAATTGCTTTTATAGTTTGAAAGAAAATTTAATAAAGCAAATTAAAAGACATCAGGAATTTCCAGGTTCTCATGGATAATAGCAGCCACCTAAATTGAATCTCCAAAAATCATAGAGATCAACCAGGAGAGCAAATGAAACCACCCAAAACTCATAATTATAGCCAGGCCTACTACATAATTTGCAGGATGCAGCACAAAATGAAAACTGGGCTCTGGCTAGAGGTAGAGAAGCCAATCTCCTCTTCCAAGGGGCCTGTTACCCCAATCCACAGTGGACTGGTGACCTCCAGGGAATTGCATTCTCCATGCAGGCATATACTTGGTATCTGGATCAGCAGTGGCAAGAGGCCCCCGAGTTGCCCACAGAACAAGCTGTCACGTTGCGAGCCTAGGAGAGGGACAGCCACAGCCTTGCCCCAATCCCAAGCTTCCCAGACCCAGACCCCTAGCAGGGGTGAAATACAGTGAGCAGAGCAAGGGCCTCCCCCTGCTGATGCAAGTGGGTTGCCACCCCAAGCAGAGGTTTGGCAGTGGTCACAGGGCAGGGCCAGGAAGTGGGGGGCTGAGAACCCAAACAAGGGGGATGACAAGGTGGTGGGGCAGGACTGGGATGAGCGGACTTCACTCACAAAACACAAATTCAAAGATTATTAAGCATTTCAAGGCAGTGATTACAGAGCACAAGAAAATAAAATGGTGATGGAGCGGATGTAGCTCAAGCAGTTAAGCACCTGCTTCCCACATGAGAAATCCAAGGTTCAGTCCTGGTGCCTCCTAAAACAAAAAAAATAAACAAGGAAACAAATGAAAAGATCAACTCGGGGGACACTATGTTGCTCAGTGGTTAAGATCCAGCTTCCCAGGAAGCGGATGTGGCTCAAGCGATTGGGCTCCTGTCTACCATATGGGAGGTCCCGGTTCGTTTCCTGGGGCCTCCTGTTGATAGCGAGCTGTCCTGTGCAGAGAGCTCGCTCACGCGGAGAACTGGCGCAGCAAAAAGAGACAAAGAGGAGAGACATTGAGAAACACAACAAACCAGGGAGCTGAGGTGGCTCAAGCGATTGTCTCTCTCCCACATTGGACATCCCAGGATCGGTTCCCCAGTGCCTACTGAAAAGAAAGATGAGAAGAGAAGGCAAGCAGACACAGAGAGCACACAACGAATGGACACAGAGAGCAGACAGGGAGCACAAAAACAAGGGGTGGGGGGGATTAATAAATAAAATAAATATTTAAAAAAAAACAAGAGCCAGCTACCTACATATGAGCTCCCAGGTTCAATCCCCAGCTCTGGCACCTCAAAAAAAAAAAAAAAAAAAAGGTGATACACAGAAAAATTACAACTAATGTAACTTGTGGACGATAGTTAATATTGTAGTACTATTGTAATATTTTTGCAGCAATGGCAAAGATATTATATCAATTCTAAGGAACAACAATAAGGGGGTATAAGGAGGTTTGGGATTTTTCCTTTTGGAGTAATGGAAACATTCTAAAATTGACTGAGGTGATGACAGCACAACTCTGTGATGAAAATAAGAGCCACTGAGTGTACAATTTGAATGGACTGTACAAAGCATGGGGCTGTATAACACAGGGAATCCAGTGGTGGAAGAAGAACTATGGTTAATAGAACAAGTATGAGAATGTTCTCTCATGAACTCTAAGAAATACATAATAATAATAATACAGGGTGTTAATAATTGGGTGGGTTGGGGGAAAAAATTCAAATATAAGATATGGGCTATAGTTAGTTCATAGTTTGTAACAAATGTTCCAGAACAATGCAAGTTGTTGTGGGGTGATGAATGGAAGCCCTGTATGATGATATGCATGTTTGTTTTCTAAGTTCACAACTTTTACTATACACTTACTGCTTATTATGAGCATTTATGAATATATATTTCAATAAAATTTTATTTTAAAAAAAGAAAAAAATAGCAAGGTGCCTATAAGAGAGAATTCGAGGCAATAATTTTAATCTCAGGCTCCAGTCACATTCAAAGAAATATTCTAGCTAAAAGAATGAAGTTGAAATGTCACATCTTAATTCGATTTCAGTATAGTTAGTGGAAGAGCAGATGAGCCATTAAATTTAATCCATTCTACATGAGAATTGTCAGAGATTTGTGATCACCCTTGAAGACTAAAATCAGTTTGCTAAATCTCATGAAAATTTCCTCAAAACTCAACAATTTACAGGGCTATACTCAGGGTCTAAACAGAGAAGTCATTCATTCAATAAACACTTCTTGTGCTCTGCCTACAAAGTTAAAAGGCATAGTCATAGTCTATGGGGAAAACAAAGAACCATATCATACAATAAGGACTCTAATGAGGGTAATGCAATGGCATCACAGAGGCAACGAATCAAGTCTGGGCTGAGTGTGGGGTGGAAGGGATGTCAGGGAAGGTTTCCTGGAGGATATGATGTCTTAGCTGAGTTCAGAAGGGCAAACAGTGAACGGGAATTAAGAACATTCCAGGCAGCGAGAACAAGTATGAAGAAAGCCCAAGGAATGCTTATGTTAACAAAATAACAAACATTTCTTGAGAAGGATGCCAAACTCCCCCAATTGAGTTTAACATCTGTTGATCTTTCTATTATGCACAGAATCCAGTAGAGTGTATCTAATGGACACCCTCAGTAATGCAACCAGTAAATGTTTAATAAAATCAGAGATCCAAATAAAGAGAGAAAGTGAAATAATCTTTTCTTGCATGCTGTGCTGGGTTTTCCTACTACCGTTCTTTATAGTCTTATTTTAATCTTCACAGAACCCCCATAAAGCTGACAAAATTATCCTTATTTTGAAAGTAAAGAAGTCAAAGCAAGCTGTTCAACCTCGTTAGTAATGTCAGCCCTCCTATAATAATCATACATACATCATAGGGTGAACATTAAATAAGAATGGTGTAAGTGAAGGGCATTTTAAAGTACAGATATAAATTACTATTACATGTATCTTGAATGTTGCCAGGGTACACAAGAGTACACAAAAAATAGAAATGTTTCCTCCTCCCACCATGCTTGGGACAGATACAGGTAAAAGTTATTGTCAACACAATGGGAATCAGATGTGGCTCACCAGTTGGGCACCCACCTACCACATGGAAAGTACTGGGTTCAGTTCCTGGTGCCTCCTGGAGAAGGCGAGCAAACAATGAGCAGACAGACAAGAGAACCATCGGGGGTGGGGGGGCAGGGATAAATAAAGGAAAATTAAATAAATCTTTAATTTTAAAAAGTTGGAGGATTGTGGGAAGATGGCAACGGACTAACAGGCAGAGCTGAAGGCTCTCACAAAAACAACAAAGAACCAAAAGCTGTCTGAGGGACCTGCTTTGGGGTCAGCAGACCAGGACAGTGCTACACAACTCCCAGGAAGGTGAGGGACAGAGAGATGAAGATCTGAAACGTGAGTTACCAAGCTCCCATGGCAGCCAGGAAGGCTCCCCCACCCCCAAGTTATTAGCTGGGGTAAAACCCCTGGCTCGCTGCAGCCAACTAAGAGGGGAACAGACATCTTTCCTGTCAGCTGTTTTAAGGGAAAAGGGAGGGGAGGTCAGGGTGCTTTTCTTCAGTGAATTCGGCCAACAGAGCCTGCTTTGAATCTCTGGAGATTCAACACAGGAACACAGGAAAGCCAAGTCTGAAACTCCTCAGTGGAAAAGGTGTACTTACTAGCACCATCTGCTGGTCATTCTAGAAATTGCATGGACAAAAACTGCACGCTCTCTGTATCTAACTCCTGGGAGAAAATCTGCGCCCCACTAGTGAGCCCCTGGCCTGATTTTGAAAACTTAAGCTGGGCAATTTTAAAGACTGAGAATAAGTTGAACCAAATATCAAAGAAAAACTGAGAAAAAAAGTAGGCAAGAGAGAGAAATTGGCCATCAGAGCAAATTCACCAACATATTCAGATGCCTAGACATCAGCAAAAATATTACAAGCTATACTAGGAAACAGGAAGAGATGGCCCAGCCAAAAGAACAAACCAAATATCCTGAAGAGATACAGGATTTAAGACAATCAGTGATAATCACACAACTCTCCTAAATCACTTCAAAGAATTTATAGAAAATATGACTAAAGAAATAAAGTATATTAAGAAGACACTGGAGGAAGCAGATGTGGCTCAAGCAACTGAGCTCCCACCTACCATATGGGAGGTCCCCGGTTCAGTTCCCGGTGCCTCTGAAAGAAGACAGAGCTTGCATGATAGGCAGGTGTGGCAAGCTGACACAAGAGACACAAGAAGAAAAACATAATGAGAGACAAAGTAGGGAGCGGAGGTGGCTCAAGTGATTAGGTGCCTCCCTCCCACATCAGAGGTCCCAGGTTCAGTTCCCGGTGCCTATTAAAGAAACAAGGAAGACGAACAGACACAGCAAATGCAGACAATGAGCGGGTGGGGAGAAATAAATAAAAATAAATCTTAAAAAAAAAGAAAGAAAGAAAACATTGGGAGAGCACAAAGAAAAATTTGAAAGCCTGCAAAGAAAAGTAACAGACCTTATGGGAATGAAAGACATGATGGATGAGATTAAAAATATATTAGAGGGAAGCGGCTGTGGTTCAATTGGTTGGGCTCCCATTTACCATATGGGAGGCCTGGGGTTCGATTCCCGGGGCCTCCTGGTGAAGGTAAGCCGGTCCACGTGGTGCGGCAAGCTGGTGCAGCAAGATGACCCAACAAAGGGAGACAAGCAGACACAGAAAAATGCAAAGCAAAATGGACACAGCGAGCACAAGCAGCAAGGGGGGAATAAATAAATAAATAAATCTTTAAAAATTAGAATAACAATACATGAGATACACATAGGAGCAGATTTGAATTGCCTGAAGACAGAATTAGTGACTTCAAAGGCAGAGCATCTGAACTGGAAAAGACAGGAGAACAGAAGTAGAAGAGAATGGAAAAAAATAGAACAGAGTCTCAGGAAATTGAATGACAATGCTAAACGCACAAACATTCGCATTATTGGTGTCCCAGAAGGAGACGAGAATGGAAAGGAGGCAGAAAGAATATTTTAGGAAATAATGACTGAGAATTTCCCAACCCTTATGAAGGACATAAATATCAGAATAAATCCGAACAGACCTACCCCGAGATACCTACTATTCCAAAAGACAAATATCAGAAATAAAGAGAGGATTCTGAAAGCAGCAAGAGAAAAGCAAAACATCACATACAAGGGGAACTTGATAAGATTAAGTGCTGACCTCTCATCAGAAACCATGGAGGAGAGAAGAAAGTGGTATGATGTATTTAAGGTACTGAAAGAGAAAAACTGCCAGCCAAGAATTCTGTATCCGGCAAAGCTGTCCTTCAAAAATAAGGGTGAGTTCAAAGTCTTCACAGACAAATGAAAACTGATAGAATATGTTACCAAAAGACCAGATTTACAAGAGATACTAAAGGGGGTGCTTCAGCCCGAAAGGAAAAAACAAGGGTTAGCAATTCGGAGAAGAGATTAGAAATGAAGATTATTAGGAAGGGTAAACTAAAGGATAAAAAGACCAACAATAGAATGGTATGACAATAGAGAACCAAAGGACAAAATGGATGGAGTAAGTAATGCCTTTACAGTAATAACACTGAATGTTAATGGATTGAACTCCCCAATTGAAAGACATAGACTAATAGAATAGATTTTAAAAATATCAGCCGTCTATATGTTGTCTACAAGACACCCACTTCAGACATAAGGACACAACCAGGTTAAAAGTGAAAGGTTGGGGGGGTGGATGTGGCTCAAATGGTTGGGCGTCTGTCTGCCATATGGAGGGACCTGGGTTCAATCTCTGGGACCTCCTGGTAAAAAAAAAAAAAAAAAAAAAAAAAAAAGTGAAAGGTTGGAAAAAGGTATTCCATGCAAATAGTAACCAAGAAAGAGCTGGAGTAGACCAGATAAATGTAAAATAACAATATTATATTAATAGTGTATGAAGGGAAGCGGATGTGGCTTGAGCAATTGGGCTCCCGTCTACCAAATAGGAGGTCCAGGGTTCAATTCCTGGGGCCTCCTGGTGAAAGGCAAGCTGGCCTGCATGGAGAGCTGGCCTGAGCGGCGAGCTGGCCCATGCGGAGTGCTGGCCCGCGCAGGAATGCTGCCCCAAGCAGAGAGCTGGCGCAACAAGATGACGCAACAAAAAGAGACACAGAAGAGAGACAATAAGAGATGCAGCAGACCAGGGAGCTGAGATGGTGCAAGAGATAGAGTGCCCCTCTCCACTCCAGAAGTCCCAGGATTGGTTCCCAGTGCCACCTAAAGAGAAGACAAGCAGACACAGAAGAACACAGAGTGCAGACAGTGAGCGCAAAACAACGAGGGGGGGTGTGAATAAATTAATAAAATCTTTTTTAAAAATAAGCACTTGCTTTTAATTGAGGAAGACTGGAGAAGAGATTTTTTTTTTTTTTTTTTGATACTTCATTTTTCTTTAGCCCTTTCTTATGCATACTCGTTAATTAAAATAACCCATCTGGAACAATAATGATTTAGCATGACTACTGTAAAAGATTTTGAGTTTTTCTGCCTCCTAAAATTATGAGTTGGCAAATTGTTATGTGTGGTAATTCATTCCTATAAGATGTGAAGAATTCCCAAATAGGAATTTTATTATCCAGAAAGAATTATGGCCTAAATGGAAATTAAATAACTAAACCAATTTTTTTTAAAAGTTATTGTCAACACAAAACATTAGCACATTACATTTCAAATTGCTTTGTACTAAATCAGATACTATATTCCACCAGATCCCGATGTAGACAAGAGGTAGAGGAAGCTAAAGTTCCAAAGACAACATAAAGGCCTTAATAGTTAAAATAAAATTAAAAAAACAGCTATATCGTTTATTTAACTTTTCTGCAAACTGGAAAACACGCCACTAGGAAGCAGTATAGAGTAATACTGGACGTAGTTAAAAGTGAGGGCTCTGGAGGCCAAAGGACAGAGCTGCTTATCCCACGCTGCCACTAAGGATTTGCTTTATCTCTCACTTGGCCTTAGTTTCCTCATATGTACCTGTACTCTGTTGTAAGGATTGAATCACTTAATGCAGATTAAGCTCCTGGCACATGATTTGACATTTAGTAAATGCTCAGTAAATAAATTACTATTATTGTAATTTTTGTCTTAGTGGGGAGGCGCCTCTGTTCGACTCCAGAAACACCCATATTTTAAGAATCCTCCTCATCCCCCAAGTGGGGGCAAAAACCGCTGATGCCCTAGCACCCAGGGGAGCACAGGACCATGCGGAGAGTTTCTTGTGTACAGTTTACCTGACGCCTTCATAACCATTATCTCATTCTGCATCTGATACCAAGCCTGGGCTGAAGACCAACCACAGAACCAGGCCGTGGATCCCCGGCTGGGTCTTCACACTACTCTGGTACTAGAGGGCTCATCGAGCTTAATCTCCCGTCGCTGCCCAAATCCGCCGCAAATATACCCAAGCCAGAGGGAGACTCCTGGGAGGACTTCCCGATCGCCGAGGAGAACAGGCGTCCTTCCCCAGCGCCAGGGCCGCACTCCGGGGTCCGGAGCGAGGGTTTCCTTGGTAACAGGGTCATCCCCTCCAGGACCAGTAATTTCTCCCGTGGGCCCCAGAAGCCCTCGATTCGCTCCAGAGCTCAGCCCGCAGCTGCGCCACTCGACGGACCTACCTCTATGCGAGCTGGATCTACTCAGTCACTTCCCGGAACCTCGGCGCCCACCGGGAATCCACCGCTAAACCAAGTGGACTACACTTCCCAGAAGGCTCGCAGACCCCCGGCTCCCGCGTGCTTTTCCCGGAGGGCCTACGGGCCACGCCCCTCGGCGTGCCCGGCATCCTTCCTACTACGACTCCCATCGTGCCCCGCGCCGCCCCCGGCACGGCGTGGGCCCTCGGCTCAGTTCCTGCGGGTGACGAAGTTCCGCTTTGCAGAGCGCGCGGTGGACGGTCTGAAAGCAGAGCTCGGTTTTCGCTGGGGCCTCGCGGCTCCCGAATCCAGCATGGCTGCCTCACGAGCCTCCTCCACGGTACAGAGCTTGGGAGCTCAGCTCCTCTACAGGGAGCGGGAGGGAGGTGGTCCCTGCGGGACGGGGCCGTTAGGGAAGGGCCCGCGGTGGTGGAGGGCTGAGGAAGGCAGGCTGCGGGACTCAGTCTTCTTATAGAGCCTCGCCGAGTTTGCCTGGTCCCTAAAGCGCTTTTATGTGCCTTAGCTCCTTTAGCTCCTTTGCACCTCCCTCTCTTCAGTCCCGAACGGCAAACACCACTTCCCACACTGATCCGAAAACGGAGACCCGGAAGAGGAAAGTGCCTTGGCCAAGATTTACGTCTATGTCAGACCTGGAACTTTGTAATGAGGCCTTCTGACTCCAGAGCTACTGCCTCACGTCTGAAAACGTTTGAAATGTATAGACGAGGAACTTTGTTAATTTTGTTCCCCTTTAGCCCGGCGTTGGGTGTTTTGGTTATTCGTGCCATTTCCCCCGTGATGAGCAATAGCCTTGAACGGTTCCTGAAACCCAGGAAGAGGTTGCACTTGCAACGAAAGAACAAGTTCCACTACAAACTGCTTATAGAAGAATCGCCAAGAGGAATTCACTAATTATATCAATGTCGTATTTTCTGTCTGCAAAATTTAAGCAATTGAGGGACTGAAATACCCCACAAATCGGGAGAGAACATCTTAACTGGTGTCCAACTTGGCCTTTCTTTGGGGAGGAAATAGGATTGAAGCTCAGGTTAGATGTGAAGAATGAGGAGGTTGCTAAAATTAATCCTTAAATTAATCCAGTTCTTTAATTTCGCAGGCAACCAAAACCTCCAAGGCACCTGATGACTTAGTTGCCCCTGTTGTGAAGAAACCTCACATCTATTATGGAAGTTTGGAAGAAAAGGAGAGGGAGCGTCTGGCCAAAGGAGAATCTGGAATTTTGGGAAAAGAAGGACTTAAAGCAGGAATCGAAGCAGGAAATATTAACATAACCTCTGGTAAGATGCAAATTGTGAGTCCATCTTTATCTTTGATGCTCACATTTTCTGTAGTGAATAGCTTAGACCTAAAAGTTTTAGCTTCTAGAACTAAATCACTAGTTTTACAGTGTCAAAAATTTTTGCATCTTAAACTTGCACCTCTAAGATACTTTGTCTACCCCCTTTGGCATTATCCAGGGGGCCTTTTTCTTACAGCCTTTGATTCCATTTTTCCTCTGTGAATTACTAGTAGTTTACTGTGAATTTATTCATTGTGTATTTGGATTCAAATTGATTTCCCTTTGCCTTCTGGAGATTTAGCATAGTTCTGGCATTGGTTTGGCTCATAATGTTCTTTTTTTTTTTTTAGTTTTCCAGTTATTTTTCATCCAAAATGAAATATCTTTTTAATTAAAAAATCAAGTTATTTTTTTCTTTTAAAAAATCAGTATAGAAAAGTGTCAAGTAAAAAATCCTGTAATCTTTTAATCTGTATAGCTTTCTGAGAATTTTAGTATTTATAAAAACTTTTTTTTTCCATAAATGAAACCATGATATACAAAATGTTTTGTAACCTGTGTTTTTCCATCTGTATATCTTTCCATGTAAGTAACTAGGGAGCCACTATATTTTTAAAATAAAATTATATATTTGTCATAAAAAATTCAAACAGTACAGAGGGTATAAAATAAAAAGACTCCTCTGCTGAAAGGATTCCTCTTGGGTTTCTTGTCGATCCTTCTAGACATTTTCTTCTCTACACACATGCACGTTAATCTAGCAACTTTAGCCTTTTCTGCTGTTTTTAAACTTAACTACCTTCACTACTGTACCTCTCATTTTTCATCCAAACAGTCATATTTGGTATAGGTTTTTAAATTAAATAAGTTGCTCAGTTATCCAAAAATAAATATCATTTTCATGAAAATTTTCAGTTGACTAGTGACATTTGTGAGTGTCCCTATACTAGCACTGTTTTTAGATAGTAGTGTTGGAGATTATTAAAATAATATTTCAATTTATCTTCTCAAAAGAAGGCCTAATTAACTCATTTTTAAGTGCATTCTGTACTCTCACTTTCTGATCTCATCTAAACTGTGTTATGTTAGATGTGAGGTTGCCAAATGAAACAAGAGTGGCTTGAACCATTTTCCTGCCATTTAAAACTGTGCCAGGCATAATTTAATAAAGTGAAAAAAGAGTGCTATAAAGCACATAATAGATTAAATTATTACTTTCCCCTAGAGGCATATAGAGACTTTAATTGTAAGAAAGCATTTCTTTCCCTTTATTTGAAGATCTGGCAATTAAACTGATTTCGCTTCTTTTTATAGGAGAAGTGTTTGAAATTGAAGAGCACATCAGCGAGCGACAAGCAGAAGTATTGGCCGAGTTTGAGAGAAGGAAGCGAGCCCGGCAAATCAATGTTTCCACAGATGACTCAGAAGTCAAGGCTTGTCTTAGAGCCTTGGGAGAACCCATCACACTTTTTGGAGAGGGCCCTGCTGAAAGAAGAGAAAGGTGTCCTTCCTAATTAGTTACTCTTTTTTCCTTTAATCACAGGGTTCTAGTTACATATTTCAGTTGGTCTTTGTAGCTGAAACTTTAATAGAATGTCTCTGATGGTGTTTTTTTTTTTCCTCTTTATTTTATACATTTAATAATTGAAAATATAAACAATTAAAAACTAAAAAGAAAATAGAGTTGAATAAAAACATACATTTCTTGATTAGATGTATTGGATACATATAAAAAATTTTAATCATACAATAGCTGATAGTGTTAACATAATGTCTTATTAAGTTGTGTTTATATAGTTTAGCTCATAATTTGAGTTTTAGGCCAACTTCTACTCCACTACTAATTTTACTTATAAACTGTAAAGAGGTTGTTGCTATTTGCTAACTACATAAAACATAATAAGTGTTTCTCAAATATTATTGAAGAAGACACTCTCCTAAGATGATGCTCCTCTTGAGATTTTCAGATTGCAAAGTCAGATGCAGTTACGAGGATCCCCTCGTCTTCATGTCCCACTCTATCTACTGTGCCATCTCTCCCCTTCATCATCAAGCTTCTTGGAAGAGTTGTTTACATTCACTATCTTCTCTTCCTTATCTCTCATTTAATCTTCAACCTGCTGCAAACTGACTGACCCCTTTCACAGTGAAATTGCTCTTTATCGAGGTCACCAGCCACCTTTACTAAAGAGAGCCCCTGTATACTGCTAGCCACTCCTCCTCGAACTACTCTGTTTCCTTGGCTCTTAGAAGAACACGTATTCCTGATTTTCCTCTTCTCCCTGGCTACTCTCACTTGCCTTCAATGCCTCTTTTTTTCCCTGCTTTGCCTCTTTATACTAAGGTTCTTTACCCTTATCCTAGTCTCACTCTGGGTAATCACCTCACTCCCATAGCATCACTAACCACAGATATTCTGATGATGCCCAAATCTGTTTGTACTCTACAAACAACAACTCGAATTTGATATGTCTAAATTGAAGTTATATGTTCCCCATTCCTCTCTTATTCCTCTGGCAAATGGTCCGACTGTTCACACAGTTCTCAGCTGAAAACATTCCTTGCCTCCTTTGTAATCAGTCAGCAAAATCTAGTCTACTGTACTTCTAACATGTACCTCCTACCTGTGCTCTTCTCTCTACCTCCATTGCTGTCACACCAGGACTGTTGGAATTGCCCCAAACTTGTCATGTTACTCGCTCTCACTTGCTTAAAATCCCCCTGTGTTTTCAGCATAGATGCACCCTCTTTTTAAAAAAAAAAAAGATCCTTTGCGTGGAATCCTCTCCATTTTTTCTGTAACAGTGTGTTCTTTTCTTTCTTTTTCTTTTTTTTGGTACGTATTGAGTATTTACAATGAAGCACTAAATCACAATAAATCACAAATTTTTAAAAGCTGAGAAATTTGCAAACATCAAAAAATCCAGTGGGGGGAATGACAAAGCAGGTTTACTAATGAACTGTCTAACATACTGTAATATTTTCTTAGTTTTTTAGCTGCCTGTGTATGTGATAAAAATTTTGTAATCTTTCTATAGAGAGAAAAGAAAAATTCAGTCTTTCTCTTCACATGCGTGCCAGAAATTTAGTTTTTATTATTGGTAATTTAGGAAAGATTTTTTTTCAACCTCTAACGCATTGTTTTAATGCCATGTAAAGTTTTAGAGCTTTTTCAAATTTGGGAATAAATTTATCCAGTTTCATTCGTGAGCTATAAGAATTATGGATTTCAGTTTTTTTGTGCAGTGACTAATTTTAATTTCTTTTGAATCAATGACGTTCATTTGCCATTCTGTAGTCAATGTCTTTGTGCAGATTATGTTTTTCTTTACCACTACTTTCCCCTTCTTTCTGCTTTTTGGTCCCTTGTCTAGAGTGTCCCAATTTACATAAACTTCTTTATCTGTTGTTTTTATCTACATTTTTTTTACTGTCATGTTTCTCGTCTTCATGATTTTAACCAACAGTTTTCAGCTTCTGTTGTGATAAGAGTTTTCAACATGTTGAAGTCTTTGCTAGTGTTCCTTTTATGTTCGAGCCCACTTGGGAGCTCTGTGTCTCTGTCACCTTGGGCATTTTGGTTCATTCTGAGCATCACCTCCAGGAACAAGTCGTGTAGCCAGCTGACAGGAGGAACATTACTGTTGGTTTAAAAGACTGGTTGATTTCTCCAGCACCTGTTGCTTGCAGTTCTGCTTCTCTGACAAATCAAGTCAGATGAATTTGTGCTTCCACAGACGTTATGGTTGACACACAGGAGTAGGAGTAACATAGACGCACACAGACTGGGGACAGGATACTTGGCTTCAGTTCTCAGCTCTGGTTTCTTAGTTGTGAGACCTTGGCAAACCACTGGACTTCATTTTCCTCATGATTAGTTTTGTTAAAGTAAAAAGACTTTTTTTTTTTTTTAACTTTAGACCCAGCCAAAGGAAGAGATGCATAGAGCAAGCTTTGGGAGTGTTCCAAAGATGAAGCTTTTGTAGTTGTCAGGGACAGGTTACCTTCCCCGATTGGATATGTAGCAGTATGTGTAGAATATTGCCAACCCAGGAAGCTCTTTTCTTAGTATTTTTGAAGGCTATGCTTTTTGTTCGTTTATTGTCCATCTTCTCCACAAGTAAAGTCTGTCCTGTTCATTGTGTGTCCCTTGGATGAATACCTTGATCTTCACTGCTACTATCTTAATTGAAGTCCCACCATTATGGCTCAGAGGATTCCTACAAAGGTGTCCTGTCTGATTCCCTGCCTTCGTTCTTCCATTTTCAATCCATTCTCCATGCTTTGGCCCTGCTTGATCCCCTCCTTAGCATGGCATAAGGAGTCCTTTGTGACTTTGCCCCTGCTTACATTTCCAGCCTTATCCCAACCAGTAATCTTCTTGTACTCCATTTTCTGGCCGTACTGAACCATTTGTGATTCCAAGTTCAACATGTTTTCTTATCTCTAGGCTTTCACATACGTTGAGTCGTCAGCCTAGATTGTTCTTTCCCACTCTTGACCCTTAACATAGCTAATTGAGGACTCTTTTAAGTTAGCACCTCCTCTCTGAAGACTTACCAGATTCTCCCTCCAAGCCTAGGTTAGGTGCCCCTTTTATATTCTCCCTTAGCACTCTGTGCTTTCCACCAATGTAACACTTTATATAATATCATCTATTATAGTTCCCTGTTTACTTATGTCTTCCTCCACTGGACAAGGGGCTACTTAAAATTTCATCCTTGTTGTCTTCTTAGCACTCAAGTCAGTATCCAGCATGTCGTGGCATTGAGTGAAGGTTGGCTGTCTTCACAGATCACGTGGTACCAGTGTAGGGCCTGGCTGACTCTAAATAGAAGAGAGTTGTTGCGTATAGTTGGATTTAGGGAATCTTCAAATAAGGAAGAAGACTGAGTAAAAGAAATCACTGGAAGTTTAGGCAGGACACCTTCACTCTTAAAGAAGGTTGTTAGGGGTTTGAATGGTGAGAGTGGGAAGGCTTGTTCTCATATTTACCCAACTCTCTGTTAATTCTGATCTATTTTGTTACAGGTTAAGAAATATCCTCTCAGTGGTCGGTACTGATGCCTTAAAAAAGACCAAAAAAGATGATGAAAAATCTAAGAAGTCCAAAGAGGAGGTAAAATATGCCTTCAGCTTTACAGAGTTGGCATGAATGAAATGAGGGGATGGTTTGCTCATTTTCTGTTTTGGGTAGTCTGTTTTGCTAGGATAAGGTGGGGAAATGTCTCTGAAGACTACTGTTCAGGAATAGTTGTTGGCAGTTCCTGAGTAAGTATGATTGGAGATAAGGGAGTTTTCCACTCAGGAAAGAACCATAACATTCCTAGAGTGACTCTTAACAAAGAGCAGAAACCTTCCAATAAGACTGGATAGAAGGAGATGTAGTAGAAAGCACATCTGCCTCTGTTCATCTTATCACCTGACTAATTCACCTTCTTTCTGTGCAGTAAAGAGAGAGAAGTGACAGCTACAGGAGGATTAAGAATGTTTCAGACTTAAGATTTGTGTTCTTTATTTGCCTTCCAGTATCAGCAAACCTGGTACCATGAAGGACCAAATAGCCTGAAGGTTGCTAGACTATGGATTGCCAATTATTCACTGCCCAGGTAAGGAGAGCCTCTAGAAAAAGGAATATAGTTTATTTTTCCTTGTTTCCTCTCAGAGACTAAAGATCTGCTTTGTAATGACTGGTTGTTCCATGAAATCAAGTGATAGAGATACTGTGTGAACACTGTTTACAACCCATTTGCTCCTGGTAATATTCTGTGTCCAGGGCAATGAAACGCTTGGAAGAAGCTCGTCTCCATAAAGAAATTCCTGAGACAACTAGGACTTCCCAGATGCAAGAGCTGCACAAATCTCTCCGGGTAAGACACTCTCAGCAATTGTCCAATAGCATAAAGGTTCTTAATATTTGTTAGATTTTCTACTTTGGCTCACCTCTAGGAAGGTAAAGAGAGCATTAATTAATCCCCCTTGCTTGAGCTGTTGCTGTTTGGGAGGAGACATCAGTTAAGGCAAGAGGAACCTGTTACTGACTGTCTACTCAGCAGAGACTTACGGGTTTTTAACTCTCCATCTTACTACATTCTAATTGTTTCCTAACAAAAGTATTTAAAAAAAAAAGTGTACAAGAATCTTGGGGTGGGTTAAAACTGGAAAGTTGCTTTTTTTTTTTTTAATGGGAAAGCCAAGGAACTCTTACATTAACCTATTTGGCTTTTTTTTTTCAGTCTTTAAATAATTTCTGCAGCCAGATTGGAGATGATCGGCCTATCTCCTACTGTCACTTTAGTCCCAATTCCAAAATGCTGGCCACAGCTTGTTGGTAAGTTCCATTTTACAGTGACATTTTTCCCTATATGGGGCACGATTTTGAAAAAAGTTAGCATCTGTCTTAGAAGTCTGTTTCTGTTCGTCTTCCTCTGCTTCTCAAGATGATGCCAAACTTATGGGTGAGAAGAAACGCTAGTACTCTACCCACTGTATTATACTGTAGACCCTGTGTTTAGCAGTTCTTACTGTTCACAGTGGAACCCAAAGACCCGTGGCATGTAGCAGCCTGTTGTGTCATTGACACTGGTGTTTTGGAAGTCATATAGTAAGGCTTGTAGACCAACTACTAGTATCCATACTTTTTTCCTGTTCAGTTATGTTGCTTAGGCAAGATGCTTAACGTCTCTAACCTTCAGTTTTCTCATCTGTAAAATGGAGTGAGATCTTGTTTGTAAAGCATTTTGCCTTGAATAGTGTCTGGCTTGTGGTAAGGACTCAATAAGCATGATTATTATTTTCATCTTTATTTTGTTTTCTGTTTTCCACCACTGTATGCAGAATACTCTTAGGATGTGATAACTTTGTTGAAGTTTTGTTTTGTTTTGTTTTGTTTTTTTTTGTTTTGTTTTGTTTTGTTTTTGTGGGAAGTGTTTTTTTGAGTGAGGAAACTTGCCTTGTATGCATAGGAAACACTTCGCTAGGCAGGAATTGAGACTTTGTTTCAGGAGAAAGCCAAGGAATGATATAAATTACTCCAGCTCTCCAAGTCTCAGTTATTCTTACCTGTGAAGTAGAAACTGTAATTCCCACCTTATCTTCCTCACAGGCCTGTTAATGAAGATCATATGAGATTATGGATATATGAAAGTAATTTGTTGGAAATTTTCCAAAATAAAGTTTAAAAAAAAATAAACTTAAGCACTTTGTAGGCAAAAGAATGCTATTCATATTTATTCTTGTTGTTATTGCATAGTTTAATTTGGCCTACCTTCCTTGAAAAAGTAATCCAATAGTTAAGGGGAATAGCAACATGTGCTCTATTAATTATAACCTAGTAGAGGCCTCTGGTTTTATGAAGCTTGGATACAGCTCTTTCTTCCACAGCCCTTCAAATCATAGGCATTTTATTTTCATTTCTCTGTCTCCCACTGTGAAGTTTATTGAGGGTGAGAAGAAATTGTCCTTTAGTAATGTTACCAAGGTACCTTTTCCTTCCCAGACCAACCCTGGCTGAGATGCTTTCCTTTGTATTTGATAGGAGTGGGCTTTGCAAGCTCTGGTCTGTTCCTGATTGCAACCTTCTTCACACACTACGTGGTAAGTTAGAGTATTCTTTAAATCTCAGTCTTTTTTCCACTATGAACTTTGTTCAGCAGTAAAACTCTGCCTGACACTGTGCTGACACTCAGACTTGGTATACACAAGACTAATTCTTGATTTTACTTGACTTGGTTTGGTTTTCTCTGACTGCAAAGGTAGAAGATTATGATTTCATACACATGCCACTTTTCTCCCATGTCCAGCCAAGCCCTGACATTTTGCATTCTCTAAACTGAAAACACAAAAGTTTTTACTTTTTACTTTTTAATAGTCAAATAGTCACATTAATATTCTATGTCTATATGTTCTGTAATTTATACTTACTGATATCATTCATCATAGTCATAAGTTATAAGGGAGCAAGAACCCTTTAACTTTGATCTCTTATACTCCTTTAGGCCATAACACAAATGTAGGAGCAATTGTATTCCATCCCAAATCCACCATCTCCTTGGACCAAAAAGATGTCAACCTGGCCTCTTGTGCTGCTGATGGTTCTGTGAAGCTTTGGAGCCTTGACAGGTAATGATTACTGTTTTGCTCTCCATATTGGAATCACTAAAGTGTATCATTGATTAGTTGGCCCCCGGGAACTGGAAATCTGTCGTTTAAGTCCAGAGATGCTCAAAAAGTCAAGATAACTGGGTGTGAAAGTAAACTGGAGGATTTCTTTCTTAGACCTTTTCTCACCAGAGGAGTTGTGCCTTAACTTTGGGCCTTAAGTTTTTCCATTGACCCTGGAGAAATGTACTATCTGGTAGACTCACTAAGGATAATGTTCCTGGCAACATGTTGGTTCTTAGCAAACAGCCAGAAGGGAGAGGTTTTGTCTGGCAGTATTGTCAAAGAAGAGATATCTCCTCCCAGCAGCGTCATCCTTCACCTAGAATATATTTTCCAACCTCACAAATAGATTTTTTTATGTGTTTATGATTGACGTATTGTTTTCCAAAAAATTTTGAAGCACCTCGTTGGCTAAAAGACCTCTGAATTCAGTTGCTTAGTTTTTTTTTCCTTGGGATGCAGATGAAGGCTTTTATTCCACAATTCTTTTAAGATGTAATTAGTGTTTCTGCTCTTTGCCAGACAGGTCTTACCTCTGAGCACAGCAAGTTTTAATTGGCTTCCGTAATACTTAGCAATATTTATTCCCCTAGGGCATTGATTAGTTCTATGTATGCACATTAACAAAGTTCCCTTTTTAATTGCCCTCTTTAGGGTTCATGTTTATTTCCTTTTGCTGATGTTTCACCTCCTCTCTCTGTGGTTGCTGGGTAGCAGACTTTAATGGCCACCAAAAGGAGACAAATGCTTCTCTATTTAGGAGTTCCTTTTTCCATTTAGATCCTTTAGCAGGCTAAAGGTTAACAAAGATTTATCTATAATCCACTTGCACCAAAACTGCTTAATTTCTATGTCCTCACATCTCTACTAGATCTTTCTTGAATCCCAGCACTGCTTCAGTGTCAAGTGCCTCACTATTTTGCTTATCAGATTAAAGTATCTTTCATTTCTCTCTAATCCTAAATGGCATGGCATTAAGAGTTTATTAACACAGTGAATTGAGGTAGAAAGGCAGTCCAAAATAGTGCCACGTCTTTTTAAAAACCTTGGAAAGTGACCTGAATTATTGTTAGCCCTAAATTTTTAACAAATTACAGGTTTAGTTACATCTTAGCCTTTCAGACCATACAGAATGGATATTCTGTGCTCAACTGCTAATAAATTCAACAAATATTCACAAAACTATACATTAGTTTACTTACATAAGTTTGGTTTCTTTTCAGTGACGAACCAGTGGCAGATATTGAAGGCCATACAGTGCGTGTGGCCCGGGTAATGTGGCATCCATCAGGACGTTTCCTGGGCACCACCTGGTAAGCCATCCTGTATCATTCTGTCCAAATAAGCCTGTGTCATCTGGTTAGCCCTTTATAGCTTTATAGCTACCTGCCAGGAAAATTTTTAGAGCAGAGTTCAAGTCGGATTTTCTTGAACTGCAGTGAAACAGAATTAGAAGAGGGTATATGATGTAGTTAGGAATGCGTGTATTTGCTTTTAAATTGCAGTTAATCTGAAATTTCAAAGTCACTAGTTGCCAGAATAACAAACAGCAGAATGGATATATCTCAGGTATGCGATCTGATCAACTTTGACAAATGCGTGCACCTATGTGACCCACACCCCTGTACTATAGAGAACACTTCACACACATCAGAAAGTTCCTTCATGCCCCTTCTCAGGCATCTCCCCTTCCAAAGCTGGTCTGATTTCTGTCATCATAAATTAATTTGGTTTATTCATACTCTGAACTCACTTGTGTCTGGCTTCTTTCACTTAGCATAACATTTTTAAGATTCATTCATGCTTTATGTATCAGTAGATCCTTTTTATTACTGAATACTATTCTATTGTATGACCATATCACATTTTATTTGTCCAGTCTAAAACTTCCAAATGGTTTTCCAAAGTGGTTGTGCCATTTTTACATTCCAAGAATTCTGATTGTTCCACATCCTTGGCAGCCTTTGCAGTTGCCAAGCTCCATCATTTTGGCCAGTCTACTGAGTATGTAGTTGTAGCTCATGGTTTTACTTGCCATTACTCTAATGACTAATATGTTGAGTACTTATGCTTATTGGCCGTTTGTATATCTTCTTCTATGCAGTATCCAGGTACTTTGCCCATTGTTTTTTTTGTTTGTTTGTTTTGCTTATTTGACCCTTTTTTTCCATATGGATAGCCAGTTCTACCACCATTTATTGAAGAGACTTTCCTTTCCCCAGTGAATTGCTTTGGTGCCCTTGTTGAACTTCATTTGACTCATATATGTGTGATTTTATTTCTATACTTTGTTCCGTTCCACTTACCAGTTTTCTTGTTTGATTTTTATATCCCCACTGCCCAATTTAGCGCTCAATAAGTGAATAATCACTTGATGAGTGAAGGAACTTAATGGGATGGGGGAGGAAAAGCAACAGAATCTATGCTAGGCAAGTCTTGGGGAATTCTGTTCTTAAAATAGCCATTGCATTAGATTTACGGAAAGTTCATGATTTCTCAGTTTGTACCTAAAACCAGATATGCTTAATCATTGAGGTACTATGTTTGCCAGAAAGGAATTTCTTGATAATATGGTTATATGAATAGTTTGAGAAGCATAATGTATTAGTTATAACTATGTACCTTACACTTTGTAGGAACTTAATAAATATCTGCTGGTTAATTGTTTGACTTTTGCTTTTAGCTATGACCGCTCATGGCGCTTATGGGATTTGGAGGCTCAAGAGGAGATCCTGCATCAGGAGGGCCACAGCATGGGTGTGTATGACATTGCCTTCCATCAAGATGGCTCTTTGGCTGGCACTGGGTAAGGCCTCTTCCACACAGCCAGGGGCAGCGCAGTAGTCCCACCTCTGAAGTATGCCTGCTTCCATCAAGAACAGGATTCAAGGTGTTCATTTATAAATTATCTTCTCAGGGGACTGGATGCCTTTGGTCGAGTTTGGGACCTGCGCACAGGACGTTGTATCATGTTCCTAGAAGGCCACCTGAAGGAAATCTATGGAATAAATTTCTCCCCCAATGGGTAAAATAAGTTCACCAAACGAGGGGCAGAAAGGGTTCTTGGTAAAAAGTAGTCTTGGTTTCTAACTTGGGTACCACATCTGATCCACAGCTACCACATTGCAACCGGCAGTGGCGACAACACATGTAAAGTGTGGGACCTTCGGCAGCGGCGTTGCGTCTATACCATCCCTGCCCATCAGAACTTAGTGACTGGCGTCAAGTTTGAGCGTAAGCTTTCCTTCTGTTTTAGGCCAATGACAAGACAGATAGATATAGATTACCCTTGCACAGCACGCAGGCCAGGCTTTAGCTTAACTTTAAAGTGGTGCAGGGTAGACTTTGGAATTTGTTAAAGGAACAAATTATAATTTCCTTCCCTCTACCATGCATTTAGACAGAGCTATGGCAAAGAATGCTTTTTTTTTTGGTAGGAAGTGAAGACGACTTCCTTGAATGCTTTGCTTCCTTTTCTTTCTCCACGGAGTTCTAAACACTGAATCCTTACTACTGTTCTGAACAGGTTGTCTATTAGGGAGAGAGCCAGAAGACCTTGATGATAATATCCATTCCCCTAAGTCTGCCTTGTGGCTGACTCCTTTTCCTGGAGGCCCGGTAGTGATATAGTAGAAGTGGAAATAACTCTTTTTTTTTTTTTTTTTTTTTTTTTTTTCCCAAAATAGCGTTCTAGCAGATTTTTATGCCTCTGGTTTCTTAATCTCTTTTAAATACTTGAATCCCGCAAGTAACTCTCTTCTTTTTCTCCTGTAGCTGTCCATGGGAATTTCTTGCTCACTGGTGCCTATGATAATACAGCCAAGATCTGGACCCACCCAGGCTGGTCCCCACTGAAGACTCTGGCTGGCCACGAGGGCAAAGTGATGGGCCTGGACATTTCTTCCAATGGGCAGCTCATTGCTACTTGCTCATATGACAGGACCTTCAAGCTCTGGATGGCTGAGTAGGCAGGACCATGGATAAAGACTAACCCTCAGCTCTCCCTTCAGAGCCATTTTCCTCAAAAGAAAGGAATTGATGTGTTCTGTTCTATCATGTTTTTTTGCTATTTACCACGTATAGACCCTCAGTAGAATTGAATTTCTCCAGGCAGGCAATCAGACCAGTTCCTGGGTGATGATAAACCCCTTTCATAGTTGAAAATTTAATTTTCATCTTCAGGCCCTGCCATGAACTGTGTAGACATTGTCTCTATTAATCCTTTGTTTGAATGCCCTATTACCTCCCTCCCTTACCGCACTCAGGATTGTGACTGACTCCCTCCATTTTTATTTCTTGGAGCTTGGCTTTCTACAACATAGTACGTGCTTCAGGACTGGATGTGATCCAGAAAGCGAAATGGGTGGACTGCAGTGTGGAAGCCTCCAGTAAAGAGGCACATCTCACCAGGTGCTGGTTCAGCAGTGCCTGGACAAAGCTGAGAACCTTTCCTCCACTTTTGGAGAATGGTAACTGAAGCAGTGGACCACAGTTGTGCTGATGGTTATGCAGTAAAGAAGATTTTACCTCTTCCTGTTGAGTTCACTTGAAATGCTGTCTTCATCAGGAAGCTCAAAACTGAACATTTGCCTTGTCAAAAAATGTCTTCCCTTTTGCTTTGAAGTTTGGTGACCTTTGTGTCTTCCCAAGCAAAGCCATTTTGTCAGGATTCAAAGAAATTTTTAGAAAGCAAACATGATGTCTCTCTATTGTGTGACCTTTTCCATTAGTTATTAGACGGGTGTGCCAGTTATGTTGAGGTATCTGGAAAGAATCCATAGTGGATATTCCTAAACATAAGTCTTTTCTTTTTTTCTTTATTACACACGTTGTACAGAGTAAAATCCTATTGTAAAAACTGTCCTTCAAAGAATCATTTTGTGTAATTAAGCTTCTGAATCCCAGCCATTGGTCCATAGAAGTCCTGTTTTTTGTTGTTGTTTATTTGAGTTAAAACAAATTATCTCAAAAATTGCTTACTCTAGTTTCTTTGTACCTCATAAGCATTCTCTGTTAATAATATAAAATAAAATAGAGGGCTGCTTGCTTTGTAGGCCAGGCTACAAGTAAGCTGTATTGAGACCCTCTAATTTCATTGGTAATAGAGCAGTTATCTTCACCTCTTTCACCACAAATACACAACCACTGAACTCTAAAATTACACAAGTAAATTCATCCCAAAACAGGAATTTAGAAGAACAAAATGTATACAGAGAATTCAAGAAGGGTGTACATGATGGCTTCCCCTTGGACAGTGAAAACACTTGCTGTTCCAGAGAGACTGACAGAGGCCTTGTTCCAACTCTGCTCTGCGAACTAGGAATGTGATACGTAGTTATGTATACTGTGTAATCTGACTTCAATTATAAACCAACACTTGCACATCCCATGTAGTTCTTAAGCTTTTGGATTCTCAGCTCTACCCTTTTTGGGTACCTCATTATTGTTTAAGCATTAATGGATTCTATTCCATCCAGAATTTGCCATAAAGAGAAATTACTTTTAATTACTCCTTGTAAAATTTGTGTAAAATAACAGTGTATTATGCCATTTGGATATAGTGTGCTGATAAAGGTTTTCAGTTTTTCACGTTTAAATTTACTGTTGGTTTCCTTAGATTGGTCACTTTGTCAATTTTTTTTTGTTCCAAGATATTTAGAGGTAGCAGTTGGGTGAAAACATTTTATCTAAGCTTTTGCAGAACAGTCGTCTTGTGTGGCATATGCATTTCTTCACTGGAAATAAACATTGTAAGAAAGCAGTTAACTGAGAAGCATGAAGCCAGTTGTGTGAGATAAACATAGCTATCATTTAACAGAGTGCCGACTGCCTAGACTAGGTACTCTCAGACACGGCTTAATCCTCATAATCTTAGGAGCTAAATAGTATTCCCTTTTTAGAGATAAAACTAAAGTGTAAAAAGGTTAAGAAGTTTGTTCAAGGCTACTCAGCTATTAAGTGGTAGAGCCTGAATTTGAACCCTAGCCTGACAGTTTGACCTTATGAAGACATTTAACAGCCTTATTGAGTATCTTGGGAACATCGGCCAGGCCAAATGACATGTGCAACCAGCTTCTAGTACAAAGCCTGAGCCTTTTTCACCATCCACCTGGTATACTGCCCTTTTGACAAGCTGCTGCATCCATGACTGACTGTCAAATGGGGTTAAAGTAATTTCACTGCTTCTACCTCGAACTTAAGAGGGGGCCTGTGGTGCTACTCAGAAGGAGAGCGATTTGGTTTGGTTTGGTTTAAGATTTACTTATTTCTCCCCCTTGCTTTGTGCTTGCTGTTTGCTCTCAGTGTGTTCTTCTGTGATCTCCTTGTCTTCTCTTTAGGCAGCTCCGGGAATGGATCCTGCGGCCCTCCAAAGTGGAGACTGCTCAATGTCTTGTGCCACTTCAGGTCCCTGATCTGACTCTCATTGTCTCTTTTCTGTGTCACTTTTTATTGCGTCATCTTGCTGCACCAACTCTCCATGTGGGCCAGCTTGCTTTTCACCAGGAAGCCCTGGGAATCGAACCCTGGACCTCCCATATGGTAGACAGGAGTCCAATCACTTGAGCCACATCCGCTTCCCCAGGAGAGCTGTTTGCATTTGGGGCATAGATGATATTTTGCTGAGTGGAACTGTCAGGTATTGCAGTACGTCTTCGCGTCCCTGACATCTGGCCATTAAATACCAGAAGCACAACACACCCCCTTCACTGAAGCACCAAGGATGCTCCCACGCGTTTCCAAATGCTCCCTGGGAGGATGGGACTGCCTCAAGGATAGAACTACTAGATGTGAGCATAGAAGATGCTGTAATGTTGAGTATATCCTTCCCTCCTCCAAAAACCTCAAACCTATGACTTTGCTTATTTGGGATGGTGTATCAACCACCTATTGAAAAGACTCCACCACTTACTAGCTGGGTGTCCCTGAACAAAGTAGCTAAGTGGGCTGAGCCTCTGTTTCACCTATAAAATAGGAACGAAGCTTTTTTTTTTTTTTTAACTCAGAGCTGGAGGTCCTAGGACAGGGGCAAGTGTTCCTGAGCTTCCCCCAGCTCTTCTGTCCCCTGCCCTGAGCTGCTCTTGTCTGTTCCTCTTGGTTCTGAGAACATGATGAGATCATTGCCTGACTGCAACAAGATGAAAGAAATGAAGCCAGTGGGGAAAGGTTGAGTCCCAACTTCAGTGTAATTATCTCTGATGGCTCAAATACTGAGGTAAGTTTTAGTCCCCTGGCTGGATACGTAGGTGGCTTTCCAATTTTGTAATGAAGCATTTTTTTGTCTTCACACTGGAGCTTAAAACCCTCTGGTTTTACTAAACATGAGACACATCTGTCTTGGCTGTTTTGGAATATCTTGTACATTAAGACCCAAAGGGGTATTTATGCATGCTAGTTCCATTAAGCTCTCAAAATGTTATTTAGAGCAAATAAAGCTGACCCAATTTCTGGCCTCTGAAAGCTTATTCTACAAATTCAAAAATAAGAAGTCTTTTCATCTTTTCATACTATGAATGTGTTTTAACCACTTTGGGATTGTTTCAGGGCCCAGAGTCATCATGCAACTTTAAAATTGGAGAAGCACAAGAGCAGGGTTTTAGACACTGCAGAAAAGGCAGACTCGTAGTGAAGCAGCAGCTCGAGCATCCAAATTCTACCTAGTTTCATTGGTTTCTAGAGTCTAATGTAAACTGAAAACCAGGGTCCCCTCATCTGTCCTGGTCTGGGACAGGAGCTAAGGTTTTGCCTCTATCCAAGGGTTTCTGTGTTACCTCATGAGGCTTGGGGAAAGGGAGACAACACTACCTACACCCACTCTTCTAATCGGGTCTTTGCATCAACCAGGAGGAATAAAAGGATCTATCTTTTCAAATCCCAGATTTCTTTTAAGCCACTAACCCTGACTTCTTTCACCTGGAAACATATGTACTCCAAAAACTCCATGAACAGCTCTAGAGACATCTAGACACTGTAGGCAGGCAGACAATCTCAGGAATTCAGCACCCTGCAGTGGGCCTTACTTTGGAATGTATGCTCCCCAGTGTAACAAAGTTAGACTCATTTATAATTTCCCTACACACAGCTCTTCTGACCCTTTTATTTGAACCTATAATTAGCACTATAGTCATTTAATATATGTCCAGAGACTTAAATCTTTGGTCTGTTCATGTGCCAGTTGAGCCCTGAATCTCAGCAGAGCTACAACACCTACTCTCCAGATCATTGGGCTCACCCAGGACAACAAACAAAAGGATGATAATGGACAATGCCTAGCCCAAAAAACAGTATCCACAACTGCAAGACAATTCCATCCATCTGCCCCATGGGATCTAAGCCCCCTCTCAATCAGAAACAAAGTGGGCATCATCATCCCCAAATCCTCAAGACTGAGGAATGAACAAACATAAGGGGGAAATGCAACTATGGACTAAAGTAGACATTATTATATAGCAATGGAAGAATTTGTATTATTGCTATAAAGGCAGTGGCCGCCAGAGGTTCTGAGGGGAGGGAGAGGGAAGAATAGGTGTAACGGGGGGCATTTTGGGGACATTAGAATTGTCCTGTATGACATTGCAATGATGGATACAGGCCATTATACATGTTGTCAAAAACTATAAAATTGGGACTTCTGGGAAGATGGTGGACTAGTAAGACACGGGAATCTCTTCTCCAGAAAAATAGCTAGAGGACAGGCTAAAACAACCCCAAAAAAAGATCTTCTAGGGTTTAGGACAGTAGGTGAAGGCTACACACCACCCAGAGGAGAGAGGGACAAAAGGGCTGCTGCCGGCACCCTCCCCCACACTCTTTAGAATTCTCGGGCCTCCAGGCCTGCGACTACAGACAAAGGGGGCTCCAGGGATCTACCACCCCAAAATAGGGGAGAGAGAGGGACACAGCCTAAGGCTGACTCAGCTTCTGACCTGCAAATTTGGGCTGCAGTGCCCCACGGGCCCTTCCAGGCCAGGTGGGACCACATGGTGGTTTGCCCTGAGAGCCCAGGAAGGACTGGAGAAATCCGACCCTTGCAATCTCCCTCTCTTCCAGCCTGGACTAATTGTTGAGGACTCTACAGGAGAGGGGAGAGAGAGCCTGGGGCTGACTCCCAGGTTTTTGACTCCCAGGTTTGATCTGCTGTGTCCTGAGAGCCCTTCAAGGCTGGGTGGGGCTGCGCCATTGTTTGCCTTGGAGCCTGCAAGGGGCTAAAGATATACAAACCTCCCAATCTCCTCCTCTACTAAGAGGGACTGATTCTTGAGGACTCAGAGGGGAGTGGAAATATTTCCTAGCTGGGAAAAGGGAGGGGACTGCCAGAGAAGACTGGAGAACTGTCTCAGAAAGTTTGAATTACAAGGCTCTTAGCCTCCAGACAGGAAGCTCTATCACATTGATCTGGTCTCTGTCACAACAAATACGCTCCAACCAGGCATTGACTTGAGAGCTGCCAACTAGCGCCATCTCCTGGCAGACCAAGGAAGCTCACATAAGAAAATTAAAAATAAGTAGGAGAGGCTTTTCCTGCTTCTACAGTCTCCCTGCCCAAGGCCCTAGGTAGTGATCTACAATCAATTACTGGGTCCAGTGTCCAGTTTTGAGTAACCAGCAGGACAATCCTAACAATCCACGTTGAGCCAAAAATCAAAGCTGTGGTAACTCACAGCCTCCTGCCACTAAATCCCCATAAAAGAGAAAGAGATTGAGCATCTGAGTAAACTACATCCTAACCAGATACCTAAACAGCAGCAAAAATTTAGAATACATACTAAGAAAATAGAAGACATGGCCCAAGAAAAGGAATACATCAAAGTCCCAGAAGAGATGCAGAATTTGAGAGAACTAATCAGCGAGATGAGTACAAGTTTCCAAAATCAAATTAATGAGTTGGAAGACAATATAAAGAGATAAACGACATCAAGAAGACATTGAGTAGGGAAGCTGCTGTGGCTCATTGGCTGGGCTCCCGTTTGCCATATGGGAGGCCCCGGGTTCAGTTCCATGGGCCTCCTGGTGAAGGCAAGCCCGCCTGCGCTCCCGTGGAGGGCCTGGCTCAGTGAGCTGGTGCAACAAAGGCAGACAAGCAGACACAGAAAAATGCAAAGCAAATAGATACAGCGAGCACAAGCAGCAAAGGGGGATAAATAAATAAAAATAAATCTTTAAATAAATAAATAAATGGTATACAGTGCTTATTGTTTTTTGTTTTTTTTTTTTTAAAAAGAAGAAGACATTGAGTGAACACAAAGAATTTGAAATCCTGAACAGAAAAGTAAAGGAGTTCATGGGAATGAAAGACACAATAGGTGAAGTCAAAAACACATTTGAGGGAAGCGGCTGTGGCTCAATCAGTAGGGCCCCCGCTTACCATATGGGAGGCCCCGGGTTCGGTTCCTGGGGCCTCCTGGTGAAGGCAAGCCCGCCCGCATGGCGTGTTAGCTGACCCAGCGAGCACGAGCAGCAAGGGGGGGATAAATGAATAAATAAATAAAATCTTTAAAAAAAAAAAAAAAAAACACATTTGAAGCATACAACAGCAGACTCGAAATGATAGAAGAAAGAATAAGTGATACCGAAGACAGAGCAGCTAAAATTGAAGAGAGAAAAGAATGGAAAAAATTGAGCAGGGGCTCAGAGAGTTGAATAACAACACAAAACGTAACAACATATATGTGATGGGAGTTCCAGAAGGAGAAGAGAAAGGAAAAGGGGCACAAAGAGTATTTGAGGAAATAATAGCTAAAAATTTCCCAACTCTAACAAAAGAAATGAACTTACATGTCCAAGAAGCATGCCATACCCCAATCAGAATAAATCCAAATAGACCTACGCCAAGATACATACTACTCAGAATGTTAAATGTCAAAGATAAAGAGAAAATTCTCAGAGCAGCAAGAGAGAAGCAAACGATCATGTACAAAGGATGTCCAGTAAGATTTAGTGCAGATTTCTCTTCAGAAACTGTGGAGGCGAGAAGACAGTGCTATGATACAATTAGGAAACTGAAAGAGAAAAACTGCCAGCTGAGAATTCTTTATCCAGCAAAACTGTCCTTCAAATATGGAGGTGAGTATAAAATATTCACAAACAAACAGAAACTAAGAGAGTTTGCAAAAAAGAAGCTACCTTTGCAGGAAATATTAAAGGAAGCCTTAGAACCAGAAAGAAAAAGACAGGAGAGAGAGGCTTGGAGGAGAATATAGAAGAAAGAATAGCAGAAAGGATAACAAAAAGAGTAAAAAGAGAGACAAAAACAAGATGACATATGAAAACCAAAGAATAAAATGGAGGAAGTAAATAGTGCATTTACAGTAATATCATTGAATGTGAATGGATTAAACTCCCCAATCAAAAGATACAGGCTGATAGAATGGATAAAAAAACATGAGCCGTCCATATGCTGCTTACAAGAAACTCACCTTAGACCCAGGGATACAAACCGGCTGAAAGTAAAAGGTTGGAAAAAGATACTCCATGCGAATAGTAACCAGAAAAGAGCAGGGGTAGCCATACTAACATCAGACAAAACAGACTTTAAATGCAAAAAAGTGATAAGAGATACAGAAGGCCATTATATATTAATAAAAGGGACAATTCACCAGGAAGATGCAACAGTCATAAATATCTATGCACCTAACCAGGGTGCCCCAAAATTTATGAGACAAACTCTGGCAAAACTGAAGGGAGAAATAGACATTTCTACAATAATCGCTGGAGACTTCAACACCCCACTCACATCATTAGATAGAACAACTAGACAGAAGATCAACAAGGAAACAGAACTTGAACAATATGATAAACAAGTTAGACCTAACAGACATATACAGAAACTGCATCCAAACTCAGTGGGTTATACATTCTTCTCAAGTGCCCCTGGATCTTTCTCCAGGATAGACCACAAGTTAGGTCACAATGCAGCTCTCAATAAATATAAAAAGTTTGAAATTATACAAAGCACCTTCTCATGTCATAATGCAATGAAACTAGAAATCAATAACAGACAGGAAAAAAGTAAATTCACAAATGTGTGGAGACTGAACAACACACTCCTAAATAATTGGTGGGTCAAAGAAGAAATTGCAAGGGAAATCAGTAAATATATTGAGACAAATGAAAATGAGAACACAGCGTATCAAAACTTATGGGACACAGCAAAGGCAGTCTTGAGAGGGAAATTTATAGCCCTAAATGCCTATATTAAAAAACAAGAAAGAGCTAAACTCAAAGATTTAACTGAACATCTAGAGAAACTAGAAACAGAACAGCAAACCAATCCCAAAGCAAGCAGAAGGAAAGAAATAATAAAGATTAGAGCAGAAATATATGAAAATGAGAACAGAAAAACAATAGAGAAAAATCAACAAAACCAAAAGCTGGTTCTTTGAGAAGATCAATAAAATTGACAAACCCCTACCTAGACTAACAAAGAAAAAAAGTGAGAAGATGTAAATAAATACTATCAGAAATGAAAGGGGAGAAGTTACAAATGACCTCACAGAAATAAAAAGAATCATAAGAGATATTATGAGAAACTATATGCCAACAAACTAGACAACCTAGATGAAATGGACAAATTTCTAGAAACGCACAACCAACCTACACTGACACTACAAGAAATAGAAGAACTTAACAAACCAATCACATTTAAGGAGATTGAATCCGTCATCAAAAATCTCCCAACAAAGAAAAGTCCAGGACCAGATGGCTTCACAGGTGAATTCTACCAAGCATTTCTAAAATAATTAACACCAATCCTGTTTAAACTCTTCCAAAAAATTGAAGAGGAGGGAAAATTACCTAACACATTTTATTTATTTATTTATTTATTTTTTTAAATATTTTATTTATTTATTCATTTATCCCCCCCTTGCTGCCTGTGCTTGCTGGGTTAGCCAACCACGCCGTGCCGGCAGGCCTGCCTTCACCAGGAGGCCCCGGGAACTGAACCCGGGGCCACCCATATGGCAAACAGGAGCCCCACTGATTGAGCCACAGCCGCTCCCACCTAACACATTTTATGAAGCCAACATCACCCTAATACCAAAGCCAGATAAAGATTCTACAAGAAAAGAAAATTACAGACCCATCTCTCTAATGAACATAGATGCAGAAATTCTCAACAAAACACTTGCAAATCGAATCTAACAGCATATCAAAAGACTTATACATCATGACCAAGTGGGATTTATTCCTAGTATGCAAGGCTGGTTCAACATAAAAAAATCAATCAATGTAATACACCACATTAACAAATTGAATGGAAAAAAGCACACAATCATCTCAATAGATGCAGAAAAGGCATTCGACAAAATCCAGCATTCTTTTTTGATAAGAACACTTCAAAAGATAGGAATAGAAGGAAAATTCCTCAATATGATAAAAAGCATATATGAAAAATCCACAGCCAACATCATACGCAATGGGGAAAGGTTGAAAGCTTTCCCTCTAAGATCGGGAACAAGACAAGGATGCCCCCTGTCACCATTGTTATTCAACATTGTACTAGAAGTTCTAGCTAGGGCAATTAGACAAGGAAAAAAAAAAAAATTAAAGGGATCCAAATAGGAAAAGAGGAAGTAAAACTTTCACTGTTTGAGGATGACATGATTCTATACTTAGAAAATCCTGAAGTATCCACGACAAAGCTACTTGAACAAATAAATGAGTTCAGCGAAGTGGCAGGATACAAGATCAACACACAAAAATCAGTAATGTCTTTGTACACTAGTACTGACCAACCTGAGGAGGAAATCAGTGGGAAAATTCCATTTCAATAGCAACAAAAAGACTCAAATACCTAGGAGTTAATTTAACCAAATAAGTACAGGATCTATATGCAGAAAACTACAAAACAATGCTAAAAGAAAATTTAAAAGACCTAAACAAATGGAAAGACATTCCGTGTTCATGGACTGGAAGAATAAATATTGTGAAGATGTCAATCTTGCCCAAACTGATTTATAGATTCAATGCAATACCAATCAAAATCCCAACAGCTTACTCTTCAGAATTAGAGAAGGCAATTACCAAATTCATCTGGAAGGGTAAGTGCACTTGACTAGCCAAAAACATTCTAAAAAAGAGCGACATGGGAGGAATTTCACTGCCTGATCTTGAAACATATTACAAAGCTACAGTCGTCTAAACAGCATGGTACTGGCATAAAGATAGACACATCCATCAGTGGAATATAATTGAGAACCCAGAAATAAACCCTCACCTATACAGTCAACTGGTTTTTGACCAACCTACCAAGCCCACGCTAATAGGAAAAAACAGTCTCTTCAACAAATGGTGTTGGGAGAACTGGCTATCTATAACCAAAAGAATGAAAGAGGACCCCTATCTCACCCCCTATACAAGAATCAACTCAAAATGGATCAAAGATCTAAATATAAAAGCCAGGACCAAACAACTACCAGAAGAAAATGTAGGAAAACATCCTCAAGACCTTGTAGTAGGTGATGGTTTCTTCGACCTTACACCCAAAGCACATGCAACAACAAAAAAAATAGATAAATGGGACCTCCTCAAAATTAAACACTTTTTGCAACTCACAGGACTTTGTCAGAAGGGTGAAAAGGCAGCCAACTCAATGGGAAAAAAAATTTGGAAATCACATATCTGAGAAGGGTTTAATATCCAGGATATATAAAGAGATGATACAACTCAAGAATAAAATGACAAACGACCCAATTTAAAAATCGGCCAAAGACCTGAATAGACATTTCTCCAAAGAAGAAATACAAAAAAAAAAAAAAAAACCACAAGAAGAAATGCTCAACATTACTCATGATTAGGGAAATGCAAATCAAAACTACAATGAGATATCATTTCACACCTATCAGAATGGCCACTATTAAAAAGACAGAGAACTACAAAGTGTTGGAGAGGATGTGGAGAGATAGGAACACTTCTTCACTGTTGGTGGGAATGCAGAATGGTACAGCCACTGTGGAGGACTGTTCGGCAGTTCCTAAAGAAGTTGAATATAGACTTGTCACATGACCCTGCAATACCACTACTGGGTTTATACCCAGAAGAACTGAGAGCAGTGACACGAACAGACATCTGCACACCCACGTTCATAGCCACATTATTCACCATTGCCAAAAGTTGGAAACAACCCAGGTGTCCATCAACAGACAAATGGATAAACAAACTGTGGTCTATTCACACGATGGAATATTATGCAGCTGTAAGAAGAAATGAAGTCGTAAAGCATATGACAACATGGATGAACCTGGAGGACATTATGTTGAGCGAAGCAAGCCAGACACAAAAGGACAAATACTGTACAATTGTGCTGCTATGAACCAAATATATTGTGTAACATATTGTTTGATTCAAAAAAATTTTTATATGTATCCATTACATTTAATTGAGAAATGTATATATTTATTCATCTGTGTTTACTTTTTACTTTTTAATTGTTTATATTTTCAATTATTAAATGTACAAAATAAAGTAAAAAAAAAAAAAAACTAATCTAAAATTGTGCCGTGCAGGGAAGCAGATGTGGCTCAAGTGGCTGAGCACCTGCTTCCTACATGGGAGGTCCTGGGTTTGGTCCCCAGGTGCCTCCTAAAAACAAACAAACAAACAAAAACAACAAGCAAACAAATGAAAAAGCCAACTCAGGTGAGCCAATGTGGCTCAGTGTTTGAGTGCCAGTTTCCCACATAAGAGGTCCGGGGTTCAATCCCTGGCCCCGGTAACTAAAAATAAATACATAAATAAAATTGTGCAGTGTACAGTGTAAATTATAAGGTAAACTATAGACCATGGTTAGTAGCAATGCTTCACTATGTGTTCATCAATTGTAACAAATGTACCACACTAATGAAAGATGTTGTTAATGGGGGAAAGTGGGGGAGTAGAAAGTGGGGAGGGGGAGGGGTGGGCATATGGGAACCCCCTATATTTTTTATGTAATATTTATATAAAAATAAAGCTTCTTTAAAAATAAATAGGGAAGAGGATGTGGCTCAAGCAGTTGGGCATCCACCTACCACATGGGAGGTTCTGGGTTCAGTTGCTAGTGCCTCCTAAAAAGAAGACAAGCAGACACAGAGAGCAGACAGTGACCGCAAACAATGGGGTGGGGGTTAAAAAAATAAATCTTTAAAAAATAAATAATTTTAAAACTCCCTAACGACACACATGCTGGCAAAAATTGTCTTGTACAGGAGGCAGTTGAACGAGCATGCTCCCCTCTGGTAAGGGCTGTCCACTACACCTGGATAGTCCTACCCTTTCCTTCCCCTAGTTCTGGCCCTTGGTGCAAGCCCAATAAATGGTTGTTGAATGAATAAGTGGATGAATTAATGAAAGCACACCATGTTTACTGGGGCTGGTGGCAAGATACCCAGAGAGAAAGCCTAAAGGGGAGATAGACATTTGCCCACGGAATTGAAGTTTACTTTCCAAATTTTTTTAAACAACACATAATAAAAAGAACAACTCAAAACAATGTGATCTGAGTTCAAGGCAGCTCCAGTGAGAAATGTGACTTGCTATTTAGGGTAGGCGGGCTCCTGGATACCAGTGTCCAGCCCTTTGGCACAACCTGCTGTGTCGCTCCGTAGTCATCGATGTGCTTCTCAGCCCTTCCACGACCCCATGGTTCTCAGCCACAGGTCCCTCCCCATCTTCTCCCAGCCCTTTAGCTTCCAGAGGCTCTCAGAATAGGGCCCTCTGTGTTCCCAGAAGCAAACACATGGCCTGGCTGATCCCTGGATTTCAAAGGAACAATACTACAAAGGAAGACAATACCGAAGAGGCTCGGCTGTCCCCGCACCCAGCAGCAAGCTGGCATCTCTTGAGCCTCGGCTCCTTGTCTGGGAAGAGAGTGCTCATCCCACTCCCCAGAGGAACTGCTTGGTCCAAAAGATGGAGAAGATGAGCAGCACAGTGACGCTGAGGATGACCGCCATCAGGTAGGCAAAGATCCGGAACTGAGGGTTGCGGAAACACTCCCTCAGGGAGTAGCGGCTGGGGATGGAGACGGGCCCAGGCCGGGTGGCAGGGGACGCGTCCTGGGGGTGCCCAGCCTGGCTCCCGGGCTCGGGGCCGAGGTCCAGCGTGTAGACCCGGGGCTGGCGCAGGAAGTAGCGGCTCTTGGGCTGGTCCTTGAGGCAGAGCTGACGGCCTTCCAGGATGACGTGGTGGGGCTCCAGGCGGAGCAGGGTCAGCATGGCGGTGTCCGTGGGCAGGTCGGTGACCGGCTGGCCCGAGGCCAGCACAGTGGGCTGGCGACAGAGTGGGCACAGCAGCCGGCGCCGGGCGGGGGTCACCAGGCTCAGGTGGGCCAGGCATTCCACGCAGAAGGAGTGGCAGCAGTCCAGCACTTTGGGGGTGTGGAAGGTGTTGTTGAAGGGGTTCCAGCAGACGGGGCACTCAGCCTCGGGCTCGCGGCCAGGCGGATCGGCCATCCTCGGCCCAAATGCTGAGAGGCCTCCCTCGAGCTGTCCTGGCCCAGAGGGAAAAGGGGCAAGGGACACCGTTAGACTCTGCCCCTGCTCGGGGCCCTAGGCTAAATGTTCTGTGGGTGTTAAAAGACAGCATCACCCACATTCTACAGATGGAGAAAAGATGAAGCGACTTGGTCCAGATCGCCCAGTTCCTAAGCCTGGCCGCCCCCGCAGCCTCCCCTGCAGCAGGACCGCTGAGCAGGCGCTGGAGGAAGAGGGGTGAAAATGCTCCTTCCACTCTGTGCTCTCTGCCCTCCGCTGCTCTGAGCCCACGAAGGGGGCAGGTGAGCCCCAGCCAGAGCTTTTGCTAATGAGCAAATATTTCCTTCCCTGCGACCTCAAATCCCTGACTAGAGCACCGGTGGACTCTGTGGTTTTCCTGGTCTGTCCCTCCTCCGGGAACAGTCGCCGGGTCCTCCTTCCCTTCTCCCCTTGGGCTGGAGGGCCAACCCTCCAGAGTGGACTCGCCCAGTCCTGGCATGGGGACATGGCCCTGGCCTGGCAAGGGGTCCCTGGTAAGGCTCTCCCTCTTGACCTGGAAGCCTTGGGGAGGGTGTCCCTCCCAGGTCCCCAGATCAACCCTTCCAAAGCCTCCCCTCAGCACTCGGCCTCCCACCTCCTCCTCCCTCCCTTGGTCTTGGGGCACCCACCTGGGCACCAGGGTGATCAGGCAGACTGCCCCGAAGGGCTTGGGGTTCCAGTCTTTCCCTCGCCCGGATCCGCAACGCTTTGGGAGACTGCCTGCTCGCCGCCAACCCCCGGGCCGTCTCCATGGCAGCGCACACGCAGCACCTGGAGCCGCCTGCCAGGTGGCCTGGCTACAGCCTGGAGCCAAGGCCAGAGAGCTGCCTGGGTGGCGAGGTGGGGAGGTGGAGGCCTTAGTTCCCCCAGGGAGTGGCAGCCAACTGAACCTGGAAGCCAAGAATCTACAGGATTGTGGGTGGGATTGTGGGTGGTCCCTTCCAGACTTGGGCCGGGGAAGACAGGGGTGACACTCTCCTTTTCCTAGACTATACGGAGGGTAAGTGAGCCTTCTGGGCTTCCCCAGTTCCCTCCTGGGCCCTCATTTCTTTCTGATATAGCTGGAAACTCCTCCTCCCTCCCAGACAAAGGGGCTTCATGCCCTGCACTAACAGCTGGGAAATTCACCTACTTCACAGCCTAGAGGATTTGAATATCAGGTTCAACCACAACCAGAACATGCAAGCCTGGCTGCTTTCTGCCTTGTTGGTTTTGGGTTTGGGTTTTTTTTTTTTTTTTTTTCATATAATAAACTTTATTTTTAGAAAGTAACATCGAAGGTATTGGGGATTCCCGTATACCCACTCCCTCCCCATGCCTTGTTCTTAAAACACAGCTAGCCAGCCTGGCAGGCACCGACCCCACATGTGCCACCCAACCTTGGGCAGGGGGCTTGAAAGGGAGGAGTTAGGTGGGAGGAGCACTCCAGCCCAGTTCCCCCACTTCATCCACAAACAATGGGCTTGTACCTGTTTCTTATATTGGTTATCTGACTAATTTGAAAAGTGGAGCTTCGAGGTGGGGGCACGGACATTGGCTTTGCAGATGGTAGACGAGACGTGACTCACCCAAGGTCACCCAGCTAGCTAATGGTGACACTGGGACCCATGTCTGCAGACTCCCAGCCCACTACCACCAGAACGTAGCGGCATCTGTTCATTGCACCTGCCGGCTCTGTGTTGTTAGGGAGATAGTAGGTGCCTGCGTTTTATCGGGGGATTCCTCGTGGCTGTAAGTCTCTTGTGGTAGGAATCCAGGAACTGTGCCCGGGGAAGATTCTGCGTCAGTGAGTCTCCCTTGTGCCCCTGATGTGACATCATTTCCCCTGCCAGAGTCAACACCTGAAGCAAGATCTGTCTACACTCTCTCACCCAAGCCGTCCTGGTTTTTTCCTACCCTTCTGTCACTGCTCCATGTAGGGGAGAAAAAGGTGAAGCTATGCAGAAGGAACGGAGCAGCCCTGGCGAGAGCTGTTTGCCTAGATCTCTAGCAATGCCTGATCCGTGCACCATTCACCCACCCGCTGGGCAGTTTTTGGAGGCTCACTGTGTGCCAAGCACTGTGCTAGGCACTGACTAAATAATGGAGAACACAGGAGACATGGCCTTTGACCTCATGGCATTTAGTCTAGTGAGGGAAAGAGACAGCCAAGGAGTAACAGATAATAAATAAATAACTGCACAATTTTGATGAATGCTATAAAGGGGGGAGAAGAGGGCGTGGGGGAGTTGGCGGCTTCAGATGAGACTACCAGGAAAGGTTTCTCCAAAGAGGTGATATGAAGCTGAGGCTGAATGACGAGAAGAATCCAGCCAAGCAGAGTGGAGGGAAAAGCATTTCAGACCAACAGAACAGCATGTGCCAAAGCAGTAAGGTGAGAAAGAACTCTGCTGATTTGAGGAAGAGCTCAGATCAGCCAGGGCAAGGGAGCTGGTGAGGAAGAGAGGCTCCAGATAAGCCAGAGGAGAAGGAGGCGGGACCGGTAAGCTTCCAATGCATTTGCCTGTGAAGTAAAACAAGGGAAAGACTTTAAGTAGGGAAGTGACCTGATGCTGTTTGCAGTTTTGTTTTTTAGGAGGTATCAGGTATTGAAACTGGGACCTCATACATGCAAAGCAGGCTTCAACCACTGAGCTACCCCCACTCCTCTGTTTACATTTTAAAAACACCATTCCAGCTGCAGAGCAGAGGAGAGACTGAGAGGGGCAAGAGTGGAAATGGAAGACCAGTTGGGGCTTAGCAGTCGCCCAGGCGTGAGATAGGGATGCTTGGCCCAGGTCAGGCGCTAGTGGAGAAGATAAAAGGGGGGAGAGGGTGAAAGATATCTTTGGAGGTGAGTTAAAAACCCCTCCCAAGAGGCAGTGGGCAGTGTGGACTCTGGAAGCAGACCACGGAGGCTTGTAGTGGCAGATCCACTGCCTATTAGGGCTCTGACCCTGGTTGAATCGTTTAACTGCTCTGTGCCTGAATTTCCTCCTCTGATAAGGAAGCTAAAAGTAGTATATTGAGAGCGAACTGCTTTTCCATTAATGGAGGATTCATGCCTTTCAAGCATTTAAAATATGACAATGTTTATAAATGTGTGGTTTGGAGGAAATGTTTAAATTATTTTTTTCTAATTTTCTTTCTCTTCAGGATAGATTCTTTCAACCAGTACTTTGTAGTAATGACCGTGTTGACTTCATTTTTGGCGTGCAGAGCTATGTTAAAGATTAACTATTTGGTCTTATTGACGCCAGCACAGAACTTGTTGCTGTTTTCTTTCAGTGATAAATAAAATACTTACGGGGGGGGGGGGGACCCAGTCTATGGAGGGGGGAGCTCTTAGATAGAGCCTGGCACCAATAAAGACCACATACAAGAAGACTGGTATCATCACTGCAGGCGGATTTGAGGGAAAGGAAGGTCAAGGTTGACTCCAAGGCCATGAGAAAGTTTTCTGCATCCAGATTTGAGGAGCCCCTGAATTCCAGAGTATGCCTGAAGCATATCTTTAATACTTAGCAAAAGGCTTAAAGTGTACATAACTTTTGACCCAGCGGTTCCCACCCTGGGAATCTATCCCATGGGAATAATCAAGGACCCTTCAAAGATGTGATTAGAGGTACCCATGGCAGCACTGCTCTAACAGTGGAGCGCTGGGAGCTACCTAATTATCTGGTAGTTTATTGATGAAGTAAATTCTGCTCCATGCATACAAAGGGACATTCTGCAGCCTTGAAAATGCTGAGATAAAATATCTATTAATGTGGAAATACATTTATGATCTAATATGTATTTAAATGAAAAAAATAGGCAAGCAAACCATATTATAATATATAATTTTCAGAAATACACGTGCAGTGGAAAAAATGTCTAGAAAGAGAAACACAAAATATCAGCAATGGTTATCTCCAGTAAGCTTGGATTATCACCCTCAAAGGCCCCTCAGCCTCCCGAAGCAGAACTTCTTTCTCTGCAGCTTCCTAGTTAAAGCCAGTCTGGGCTCCGGGAAAGGCTATGACTCCTCTTCCTCCCGGCCCCAAAAGAGAAGAGCAAAGCGACCCGAGGAAGCTGCAAGGAGTTGGGGGACTCCTGTCTAATGAATTAGGGTACCCCGGAGAAGTTACTCGACCTCTCTGAGCCCCAATCTTTCCTTGTTGATGGGATAAAGTTACTGGTTCCGCCAGCTCCTAGCCCTGTGGTGAGATTCTGGAGGGGACAGAAGCGTGTCACCTGCAAAGAGCTGTTCAAGAGGAGGGGTGAGCACGGCTGCTCCACCACCTGGCCCCTTACCTGCCGTGGTCCCCTCAGGCACCCACTGTGGTTTCAGGTTCAGTTGGTCAGGCAGAGTCCAGTCTGTCTAGGGGCCGTGTATCCACCCCACCCCGCCCCCAAGCCAGGACACCTCAGCTACAGTAGGTC
Source organism: Tolypeutes matacus (assembly GCA_026826555.1). Taxonomy (NCBI): domain Eukaryota; kingdom Metazoa; phylum Chordata; class Mammalia; order Cingulata; family Chlamyphoridae; genus Tolypeutes; species Tolypeutes matacus. The sequence goes on from JAKSZT010021121.1 coordinate 505,363, forward strand.
CTAACCACCACCCCAAAGTCAAGGACTCGGCCTGTGACCAAGTCAATCGGATCCGCAATGTCACCCCAGCATTCTCAACCTCAAGACAATAGAGATGATGAACTTGCAGCACTTCACAGTTTACAAAGGGCCCCAGTGCTTGTTAAGATCTAAGCCTGGTGACTCACATCTAGATGGTATAACTGGGGAAGCGGCTGTGGCTCAATCAGTAGGGCTCCCGTTTACTCCTGGTGAAGGCAAAGCCCGCCCGCACGGCGTGGTTAGCTGACCCAGCGAGCACAACCAGCAAGGGGGGGATAAATGAATAAATAAATAAAAATCTTTAAAAAAAAAAAAAAAAAGATGGTATAATTGCCTTTTGCCATTTTTCTCCCATTTGCATAAGGCCATTTGATTCTTTAAAACCACCCTGTGGAGGAAGCAGGGTGGGGAATAGAAAGCATGCAGAAACCAGACTTATTTGCTGTGGGATCTTGGACAAATGGCTTAACCTATCTGAGCTTCATTTTCTTCTGTAATATGGGTCCATATCCCTACCTTACGGGGTTCTTGTGAGGAAGGAATCTTGTGCGTAACGTGCCCAGCAGAACACAGCAGGCGCTCACTGCACAGCGCAATTCGTTTTTCTACCCATTTTATAGAAGGGGAAACCCAGGCCCAGCCTTGTGAAGGGATCTGCCCAAAGCTCCGCAGCTGAAGAGTGGCTGAGCTTGAAAGACAAACCCAGGAGCCCTGCCTCTCGGGCCAGGGTTCCCCCACTGGACCGTGGTGCCTGCCAGGCCGCTGGCCCTTCCCTCCACTGTCCCCGGGTCCCCTTACCTGCCCCTGCAGCGCTGCCTCCTCCTGCCTTCCTGCCTTCCTGCCAGCATGAGCTCTGCGCGCTGCTTCCCAGGAGCTGTGGGCGGGTCTCTTCTGGCGGGCGGCGAGAGCCCTGGGCCAGCTCAGGGCTCTCAGGTTCTCCTCTCCCACCTCTTGACTTTGCACTGTCTGCTCTTGTAGGGGACACCTTGGACGCCTGGTCTCTTCGACTTCCTCCCGTGGGTCAGTCTGGCTTTTTGCCGGGGGGGTTGAAGTCCACTCACCCCCGCAGGCCCCTGTTCTGGGATTGTCCCACCATCGGTCATCCCGGCTGGAGCCTGCCCTGGTCGCGCTGCCCTGCCCTGCTCTCACGCACAGCCGACTTGGTTTCTCTGCCGGCACGAATACCCCTCGGCCCACCCCAGATGGATCCCTCCCCACGCTGAGCCCCACACTCAAGACACAAAGAGCTCTTGCTAAGTATTAAGAAAAAGGCGAATAATCTAAGAGAACGGCAGGAAGGGAAGAGGCAGCTGAGTTTAAGGATGAAAAGGCTGGGTTCTCGAGCAAGTCAGACTTCTGGGTCAGAGTCCCGTCCTCTTGGGGGATCCAGACACTACGTGGAGAAGAGAGCACATTAGTTAACTTCTCCACGCCTCAGTTTCCTTGCCTGAAAATGGGAAAATAATTTCACCTACTGAATGTGCAGAGGAAATGAGATAATACATGTAGAGAGTTTAACACAGGGCCTGGCACACAGTAACATGTGGTAAATGTTAACTACAACTATTTTCATTATATGTTGGGCAAATCGCAGAAAAAGAAATGCAAGTGGATTATACATACATGCATATTAATGTTCAACCCTAGAGAAATTCACATTTAAGTAAGACACTCATTTTTTCCTATCAGACTAACAAATGCCAAAAGCAATAGTAGCTAAAAACAGCAACTACATTATTTAAAGTAATAATAGCGGTTTTCTATGTACTTTAGGAAATGCTTATGTGGCACCGAATGCCCCCAGAGATCCCAGGTGGTCCCGTGCCTTGCACAGGGTGGAACACATAAATGAATGACTTTTCCTTACTGTTCCGCAGATGAGGAATGGGAAGCTTGGAGAGAGTAAGGGATTTTTTTGCCCATGAGCTCATGAGAAGCAGATAAGAGAGCTAGGATTGGAAGTCTGGTTCTGAAATCTGTACCTTACCATCTTGCAAATGTTTTTTGACACGGCTCATGTTTTGATCCTTCTCACATTCTCTTTGTACTTAAGTTCCTCTCCTTTTATTCCTTCCCTGACTTTTTAAACGAGGTTTGGAGAATAATCCGAAATAAATAAATGTGTTTGATTGTTGATGTAATTGATGCCCTGATCCCTTCATTTTATATATTTTTTGAGATGTAATTTACATTTCAACATGTGAAAAGTTTGGTATTGCCATGAAAATTTTCATCCCCAGCCACCTAGTTTCCCTCCCTAGAGACTAAAGGTGTTATACTGTCAGTTTCTTATGTATCTTTCCAGAGATGTTTTAGGTGTACACAAACAAAATTTCTATGGCGAAATATCTCTGAATTCAGTTTCCTCCTGCAAAAACTGGTGGTATTTTGCATATATTGTTCTGTACCTTGATTTTTTCACTTAATGTTTCTTAGATATCATTCTGTATTATTAGTACATAAAGAGCTTTTCAGATTTTTAATGGTGTATCATACTTCATTGACTGGCTGTACCAGAAATTACTTAACCAATCCTCTATTAATCTAATCCCCTCATTTTAAATATTTAAATATTGGATGGAAGGATACATGCAGAAATGATTACAGGATTTAGGTTAGCCTTAGAATTGTGTGAAAGTAAATTTGTGGACTTTGGGAAGCTTTAGATCTCTAAAGAAGACCTCTAGGCAATTCTCCTCTTTCCTTGCTGGAGACAGAGGGATGCAATAGCTGGTGGCTTCGCCGTCCCTCTCAGCTCTGGGATCCCCTGGTTTCTAATGTCACTGCAAGTTGAATTAGTGGAGAGTCAAGGTACTAATTCAGCCCAAATGATCTGGATTTGAATTTGAAAGCTGCACTTCCAAGTTTGGTAACACTAGTGCAAACCATGAAGTTCATACACCTTGATCTAAAAATTCCCCGGAAATATCAGAGGATATGCCTCTACCTTCGGGTTGAGCGAGGATGTTCATCACTGTTTGGTGGGTTTTTTGTTTGTTTTTCATCATCACACTTTTATTTTGACCACAAATTATTGAAAACCACCTAAACACCCACCACATTGAGTGGGGATGACATAATCATTTTACTGACCTCTAAAGACGGTCACAGTATATTGTTTGTGTGGAAGGAAAGCATTTTACACAATGTTACATGGAGTGTACGTCAGATTTTGTAAAACAAAATTGATGCACAGACTGAAAGGCCTTGAGGCAAAACATTACCACGGTTATCTCTGGGTGATGGGCTTACCTGGTATTTTCATTTTCTTAAACTGTGTCTTCTAAAGTTTCCATAATAAATATGTATTACTTTTGTAATGGGAAAGTTCACTGGGAAAATCAGTCTGAGTTTTCTGCAACTCAGAAATCCAGAATTTAGGACAAGCAGATGACATGGGGGGGTGCTGGTGATTAAGAAAGTCAGGGCTTTGCAAGCATTTAAATCAAAACCAAGGCAGTCCTGGCCCTTTTCCGGTTCACTGCTTTTCTAGTGAGCAAATGCCTGGTCATGATGTCCGTGGGTGGTAGGAGCCAGGGAGGACTTTGCAAACAGTGGGGACTTTTCTGAGGAGATACCCAGGAGAGGAAATGAGGCATCTCAGGAATTTGAGAGTTAAACTAATTTAGTTTGTGCTTGGGGGGTGGAGTGGGGAGACTGAGGCCAGCCAGCTGGAAAAGCTCCTGCCTAAGCAGTATCCTCTAAGGAAGGAGAGTCATGAGACTTGGTGGAGCCCAGCCAAGGTCGGAGGGTGGGAAAGAAGAGGCAGCAGAGAGCAGGTGGATGAGCAGAGGACGATGGGAAAAAGGCAGTGACAAGGCTGGTTTTGTACAGGTTCAAGGCTTAGGAAGCCTGGCTGAGGCAGGGGCTGTCTCCCCTCTGTGGGAAACACCACAATCTCATTTGTCAGAGCCTTGCCTTGGGCCTGTCCAGAGTTCACAGCAGCCCCAGCAGCCTAGAAATCACCTAGAGATGGTTGGAAATGCAAAATCTCTGGCCCACTCCAGACCTATTGAATCCGAAGACCCTCAGGAGTTTTTTGGGGGGTGCACAAAAGTGTGAGGAGTATTGATTTAAGGGAAGCATCCCGCATTCATGCTCCTTGACTTGTCCTGATTATATTCATCCTCAGATTCATAAAGTCTTCCCGACCTGACACCAGGAGGAGGATGCCCCTGGGCACTGTAGGGTAAATGTAAATTGAAAGAGGAAAAAATGAATTTTACGTGGTGCACAAAAGGAAAAAGACACACACCTAACCCTGCCTTTACGTAGAGCATTTTCTTTAGACAACTTGGAATTGTAAATTATTTTCCTGTCTTTCTGTTTATAAATCCTTTAAAAGCTAAATAAAGAGAGCAGATGCAGGCCATTTTATATCATCACATAACATGCAGAACTGTGTGGGAGAGAGTGTAGACTGCAATGTGAACTATGTCCATGCTTAGTGGCAAAGCCCCAGGATGTGTTTATCAATTGCAATGAATGTGCCACACTAATGAAGGATGTTTATGTGGGAGGGTGTGGGGGGTGTGGGGAGTGGGGCATATGGGAATCCCTATATCTTTTGTGTAACATTTATGTAATCTAAGTACCCTTAAAAAAATAAATAAAAGGAAGCAGATGTAGCTCAAGTGGTTGAGCACCTGCTTCCCATGTACGAGGTCCCAGGTTCAATTCCCGGTACCAACTAAAAAAAAAAAAAAAAAAAAAAAAAAAATCTAAATAACAACAACCCAGGAGTGTTTTTCTCTGGGACCTGGGAGCCATCTTTTTGAAATGTAAACATTAAGGAAGAAGAACCCTTATTTCCCCTTTCCATGGGAGTTTAAGATCCAAGCTCCAGATTGTGACTATCTCCCTGTCTTAGAGATATAAGAAGTTTCTTTTTCTTTGGATGAAGCCAGTTAGCAAACACAAAGGCCACCCAATGACCCGCTGAGTTTAAGATGAGCCATGGGTGACAAACGGTGCTGTCAAGTCCTTTTACTTGAGAAGAGTTATGAGAACATGCATGTAATGGGTTGGGTCTGCTTGACTATATAAGAGGGTAAGATTTTTTTCAGCACATTATCATTAAATGCTTATTCAATAATAAAATTGTTTTTTTTTCTCTTCCACTTTTTTTGGAGGTTTTCTGTGTTGGGGGAAGCTTTGGTTTTTAATTTTATTTCCTCAGCGGAGCATCCCAACTGGGAAATGGGCATCTATCTCCCAGCATCTACTTTGGGCATCACTTCGCTTTACAGGGTCTCATTCTCTTATGTGAAACCTTGGAGCCACATGTGTTACAGAATGCAGAATTTTCGCATTTTAGGAAGGTAATATGATGCATTTACCATGTAGTAACTCCTCCAGTGGGAACTGGGGCAGCAGCCTGTAATCAACACATTCATATTTTATAGTTTCTGATGAGCACTGATAACAAAGAGAATAGATAAACACCATAAGGTCAGGTCAGGCTATGAGAAAAATTTAACGAAAAAACTTTTCAGAGGGAAGCGGATGTGGCTCAATCTGTAGGGCTCCCGTTTACCATATGGGAGGCCCCGGGTTCGGTTCCCGGGGCCTCCTGGTGAAGGCAAGCCGGCCCACACGGCGCGGTGAGCTGACGCAGCAGGACGACCCAGCAAGGGGAGACAAGCAGACACAGAAAAACGCACAGCAAATGGACACAGCGAGCACAAGCAGCAAGGGGGGGATGAATGAATAAATAAATAAAATCTTAAAAAAAAAAAACTTTTCAGAGTATGGAGATTTTAGAATTGTGGATAACAGTTATGGACTATTTTATGTTATTTCATTTTTTGTTTAGATTGTGTCTATATTGAACCATGTAGTGGATGATGGATGTGGTTAACAGTGCAAATATGAGTGTTCGAGTGTTCTCTCACAAGCTATAACAAATGTACAATACTAATACGTGGTAGGAGTATGGGTAAAATAAACCAAATGTACACTATAGACCAAGGTTAGTGTTAATAGTTTGATGATGTGCTTTCATAACCTGTAACAAATGTTCCACAACCATGTAAGGTGTTGGTGGAGGGATAATGTATGAGAATTCTGCACATTACGCAGTTTGTTTTGTAAGTCCACAGCTTCTCTAATAAAAATATATATATTTATAATAAAAAATGAGGGGGGAAAAAGATTGTATCTACAGAGTAAATTAGAAATCTGGTACTATCTCGGACCTCTTGTTAACCTCAGATTTATCAGGAACTACAAGATCTAGATATTTTTTCAAATATAAAGTGGTTGCGAATATTCTTGCTGACCTGATTTTGTGATAATCAGGGTAGGCTAAACATTCACTATGTTAGAAACCATGCATGTGTCCCCAGACCTAGTTTTTCTCACTAGGACTGGTTTTTAGAATGCTGGTGATGAACTAAGTCTGATCTATTATATGACCATCCTGTGTGGGAAAAGACTGTAACTCTAGATATCTTCGGTCAACCTTAAGAGATATAGCAGGGGGACGGATGTGGCTCAGATGGTCGGGCATCTGTCTCCCATATGGAGGGACCTGGGTTCGACCCCTGGGACCTCCCAGGAAAAAGAAAAAAAAAAAAAAAAAAAATAGAAGCCGTGTGGGCCACCAGGCCCCATGTGTGGGTGCACTGCCAGGCTCCGCGAGCCATGCAGCAAGATGATGACGTAACAGGAGAGTGACAAAAGGGAGAGCCAAGACAAGATGCACTGAAAAACCAGGAACTAAGGTGGCGCAGGTGGTAGTAGGATGCCTCTCTCCCACATAGGAGGTTCCGAGGATCAAATCCCAGTGAAGACAGGAGAAGGATGAGAAGAGAGGGCAGGAAATAGACACAGTGTTGTCCAGTGAATGGACACAGAAACGTCAAAAACTGGGGGGGGGGGTTGGTGGTAAGAATGGATAAAAGTAAATAAATAAATCCTTAAAAAAATTTATAGGGGAGGAAGATATGGACTATAGTTAGCAGTAATACTTTGATGATGCTCTTTCATGATTTGTTAACATATGTTTCGCAACAATGTGGGGTGTTTGTGTGTGGGGGAGGTGATTGTGGGAGCCCTGTATGATGTCATGCATGTTGTTTTATAAGTTCACGGTGTTTACTGAACACTTATAGTTTATGTATGTTCATGTATGAATCATATACTTCAATAAATTGTTTAAAAAAAATAAAGTGGTTCACATACTTCATCTCAAAGCAGGTCATGTCTGGCATGGTTATACCCCCTTGACTCAAGGGGTTCTGAGGAATAATTTCAGTGAAATCAAGCAATTTATCTCAGCTACCCTCAATGCAAGTATCAGCACTAAGGCTGAAACCCAGGGCCTCTGACTCCTGGTCCAGTGCTCTTCCCTTCCCCTCCCCACATCTGAGGACAGTGTATTTCCTCTCCTCTCAGTTCTCATGCCATGTCTGCAGAGGACAGGGCTCATGCTGAAGGGCAGAAAATAAAAATATCTCTTGCACATGCCAGCTGGTATGTTTAGAAACAGCTCTGAAATTGAACTGCTCTTTCTCCAGCTGCTTTGTGAATGAAGTATCCCGTTATTCATGGCCCAGACTTTCAGCCACATCTGGGGGCAGGAATTGGCCATCAGAGGGCCTTGGTGTAAGTTGGTCCAGGCACAGTCAGGCAAGTCCTCACATTTATTCTGCAGCCTCTCTGAGTCCCTCCAGGAGGACAGTGCCACAGGGTTGGATGGAGCTATTTAAAGATGTGCTTGTGCAAGGAAGGACCAGGACGGTCCCTAAGTCCTTCTCCAAATGCCAGGAGCTAAGGCTGCTGGGCTGGGGTCCATCTCTGCTCTTGAAATGCTCAGCTGGCAACACTGGCAGAGGAACCCTCTTACAGGGCTTTCATGTCTTCACAGCATCGAAATCAGGAAGCCAGAGGGGACTTCCCTCCTCTCTGAGTCTGGAGGATCTCTCATCTCGGCGCCTTCTCCCTTCTCAAGGTCTCTCACCTCTCTCCATGGCCACACTTTCTCATTCCTCTGTGCTCCTCTCATGGGAAAGAATGTATAACGTTTATTGTAATACATTTCTACATAGAGAAGTAGGGCCCACCGGTGAATATGATAATCACTGTCATTTATAAACAATGGTAGGCAGTACTGTAACAGAGACTCTACCTGAATTCTATCATTTCTCCCTGATGACAACTCTATGGGTAGATGCTATCTTCATCATCTCCATTTTGCAGAAGAGGACACAAAAGCACAGAGAGGTTAAGTCACTAGCACAAGGTCACAGAGCTAGGAATGACAGCCTGGGGCCAGAGTGCACGCCCACATGCACCAGGCCACATTGCCACCTACAAGGAGGGAGTAAACACCCAAACTCCAACAAGCAGAGACCACCACCCACACACCTGGGTACACAGTCTTCCAGTTTCTTTCTTTGTACATATTTTAAATGCAGAAATACATATTCCTTATCGATTATAAAATATGTCAGACATTTTGGTAGCATGCTTTTTTTCCACTTACCCTTCTGCATCATAAAATATTCTACAATCTACTACAAGTAGCTTTATTGTTTTGTTTTATTTTTTGTTGTTGTTGTTAGGGGGGGACCCGGGGATTGAACCCAGGACCTTGTAAGTGGGGAGCTGGTGCTCAACCACTGAGCCACATTAAGTTCCCTGTGTTGGTTGTTTCATTTGTTTTGCTTGTTTTGCTTTTTGTTTTTTTTTTCAGGAGGCACCAGGAACCAAACTCAGGACCTCCCATGTGGGAGGTGAGAGTTCAACCACTTGAGCCACATCTGCTCCCAGCTTTGTTTTTTTTTATTGTAAAAATGATACAGTCAAATTATAATTTCCCTACACATGGCTCTTCTGCCCCTTTTATTTGAACCTATAATTAACACTATACCTGTTAAATATATGTCTCAGAGGGAAGTGGATGTGGCTCAACCAGTTAGGCACCTGCCTACCACATGGGAGGTCCTGAGTTCAGGTCCTGGTGCCTCCTAAAGAAGGTGAGCAGACGCTGCAACCCGCTGCAATGAGCTAGATGCCTAAACGAGCAGATGCCACAAGCCAGCAGATGCTGCAGCCCATGGGGAATGGATTGGCTCAGGCATTGGACACTCACCTTCCATGTGGGAGGTCCTGGGTTTGGTTCCCGGTGCCTCCTGGAGAAGGTAAGCAAACAAGGAGCAGACAAGGGAGAAAATCATCAGGGTGGGGATGGGCGGATAAATTAAAATGTGTGTGTGTGTGCGTGTGTGTGTGTCTCAGATACTGAAATCTTCGGTCTGTTCCTATGCTGGCTGAGCCATGAATCTCAGCAGAGTTGCAGCCAACACCTACTCTCCAGTTAATGAGGCTCACTCAGGACAACTAACAAAAGGATGATGATGGACAACCCCCATCCCGAAAAACAGAGTCTCTACAACTGCAAGCAAAATAGTTCCTTCCATTTGCCCCTTAAGATCTAGGCCCTCTCTCAGTCTGAAGCAGAGCAGGCATCACCATCCTAAAATCCTCAAGATTGAGGCATGAACAAACTAAAAGAGGGGAATGCAAACATGGACAAAGGAAACTTATTGTTGTAACAGAAGAATACATAACATTGCTTTATAGTGGTTACCAGAGGTTGGGGAAAAGGTGGGAATAATAGTTGGAACACAGGGCATTTTTAGGGCATTGGAATTAAGTGTAAACTATAGGCCTTGGTTAGTAGCAATGCTTCAATATGTATTCATCAAATTTAACAAATGTACCACACTATTGTAAGATGTTACTAATAGGGGAAGAGGGGGGGAGTATATGGGAATCCCTTATATTTTCAATGCAACTTTTCTGTAATCCTAAACCTTTTTTTTTTTTTTAAGATTTATTCTCCCCCCGCCACCACCACCCATTGTTTTGCGCTCCCTGTCTGCTGTGTGTTCCTCTGTGTCTGCTTGTCTTCTCTTTAGGGGACACCAGGAACCAATCCCAGGACCTTCTGGAGTGGAAAGGGGCTGCTCAATCTCTTGTGCCACCTCAGCTCCCTGGTCTGCTGCGTCTCTCTTTTTTTTTTTTTAAGATTTATTTATTTATTCCCCCACCCCCTCGTTGTTTTGTGCTGTCTGCTGAGTGTTCTTCTGTGTCTGCCTGTCTTCTTTAGGCAGCACCGGGAACCGATCCTGGGAACTTCTGGAGTGGAGAGAGGTGCTGAATCTCTTGCACCACCTTAGCTCCCTGGTCTGCAGCATCTCTTATTGTCTCTCTTCTGTGTCTCTTTTTGTTGAGTCATCTTGCTGCGCCAGCTCTCCGCATGGCCCAGCACTCTGCATGGGCCAGCTCACCATGCAGGCCAGCCCGCCTTTCACCAGGAGGTTCCAGGAATCGAACCCGGGACCTCTCATATGGTAAATGGGACCCCAGTTGCTTGAGCCACATCCACTTCACCTAAACCTTTTTAAAAATAAAGTTTATCATATGAAAAAAAAAGTGATATGGGAACTATGGGGTGGTGGAAAAGCTTTAGTAATAGATGGCATTAATGGTAGCACAAATTATAAATGTAATTAACACAACTGAATGGTATATTTGAAAGTGGTTGAAATGGGAAATTTTATGTTGTATATATGTTACCACAATACATTTTTAAAAAACAACATAGAACCATACAACAAAAGAGTGAATCTTTAATGGAAATGATGGGTTTTAGTTAATATAATAATATAGGTTCATCAATTGTAACAAATGTACCAAATCAATACAAAATGTCAATAAGGAAAACTGCATGTGTGAATGGGGGGAAATGTGGGAACTCTGTACTTTCTACAAGATTTTTCTGTAAACCTTCAACTACTCTAAAAAATAAATTTTCAGAGTGATACAGGAAAAAACAAATTCCTCTCTCTGCCTGTATATGAACAAAATGACTCTGAAACTAGACACTGGTTCCAGTGGTCGCCTCTGGAGGGAGCCAGATGGAAGGCAGATAGAGATGCGAGACATTTTTTACTGTATATCTTTTTGTATTCTTGAATTGTGACAATAATATTATCAATTTTAAAAGTAAGTCTAAAAAATGAAACCGATACACCCCCATTGCAAAAAAAAAAATCAAACCATAAAGGCATAAATTAGAAAATGAAATTCATCTTTAAACTCAATATCCAGAGATAACTGTTAATATTTTTGCTCTATTTCTTTCAGACTTTTATTTATGAATAGACGTATGTACAGATACATTTTTACCAAAACAAGCTGATGTTATATAATGTTACTTGGTTACCTGTTTTTCACTTAGGGTAAAAACCAAAGACGATATCCCACACAGCCTCATTTTAAATGTCTGATGGTTATTAGTCATGTGAAGTTAGCCAGTTACAAAAGCCTATTTCTGGATGAACTGGGAGTCTGGCAGCTGAACATGCAGTGCTAGCTGACACCAATCTCCATGATCCAAATCTGGGCTTTTCAATTTGCTGTGTGCAAGACCTCAAGTAGGCAGGAGGCTATCTATGTTCCAGACCCTGGGAAGGTAACACGTGGGACTAGAGTGAAGGTTTCTTCTGTCTGATGTTTAAAACTCTGTCACTTATTCCATAGGAGCAACACCTCCTACCTGCCCCAGCCCTCAGCCTTCATGCCCACCACCACCAGGTAGACGGCCTTGGTGGGAAGAGCCAGTCTGCATGTCCAGAGACCTAGGCTCCCATCTTGGGTCTGTGACCTTGGGCAAGTTACTTTCCTTTTCTGTAGAATCCAGATAAGAATTTCCACCCTGCCTACCTCACAGCTTTAGTTGATTGGAAGTTTCAGATGGGATGATTGTGAAAGTAACGTGTAAAATATTGAGCACTGTATACATATAAGTCCTCGTAAGAGGAGGTGTCAGGGAGAAGGGTGGACACCAAAACCAGCTGGTCCAGCTTCCTTCTAATGTTGGCTCACGGAGCTAACAATTCCGTGATTCTACACCTACACACTCATCTTTAAAACTGAGGGATTGGGAAGCGGATGTGGCTCAATCGGTAGGACTTTGATTCTCAGGGCCTCCAACCGGGGCCTCCTGGTGAAGGCAAGCCAGCCCGCGGCGCAGTGTGCTGATGCAGCAGGACGACTCAACAAAGGGAGACAAGCAGACACAGAAAAACGCACAGCAAATGGACACAGCGAGCACAAGCAGCAAGGGGGGGATAAATAAATAAATAAATAAAATCTTAAAAAAAAAAAAAAAACTGAGGGATTGTAAAGTTCAAAGCACAAAGTGTTGGGAGGATTTGGAGAAATTCAAACCCGACCAACTCTCCACACAACTGGTGGGAATGTAGAGTAGTACACACTTTGGAAAACTGTTTGGCTATAGCTACGGAAGCTGATCATGTGAATACTGTGTGGCCCACCAACTCCTCTGCTAAAATATATTAACATACTGAAACACAAGCATGTGTTCACCAAAAGACATAATTAGAATGTCAGAGCAGCACTATTTGTAATAGCCCCTGAGCTGGAAACTACCCAAAAGCCCATCAGTAGTTAAATGGATAAATTATAGTACTTCCACACAATGGAATACTATACAGAAATGAGAATGATTTTCAATCACATGCAACAATACGGATCTCAGAAACATACTGAACAAAAGAAGCCTGACAAATGAGTACATATTTGTCTCACTTAAATCTATTGCTGCATTACCCCCCACCCTAAAACTTGGTGCCTTAAAACGATTTATTATTTCTCATGATTGTATGGGATGCTGTACAGTTTCTCCTCTGGTTTTGCCTCGGCTTGTTTATGAGGTCGCATCCATCTCCTGGTTTCGGTGGGTTGGAAGGCCTGGAGTGGGACTCACTCACATAGCTCTAAGTGCCAGCTCTTGGCTGGGGTGCCTCAGTTCTTCTCTGCAGGGCCCAGCTACCTTCCTCACCCAGCGGTTGCAGGGGACTGTTCCAAGAGGATGAAAGTGGAAGCTGCAAGGCCCCTTAAGGCCTAGCCTCAGAAGTTGCATAATGTCCCTTCCTCTGCCTTGTAGTGGTCAAACCAAGTCACAAAACCAGCCCAGATTCAAGGTGCAAGAAACAGACCCTACATCTTGATGAGACGTCACATCACAAATGGGAACAAATGGGTATTCAGAAATGGGAGAAATGTGTGGCCATACTTTCCAGTGTCCACATACAGTATTATTCCCTTGGTATAAAGTAGTAAAGCAGGCAAAACTAAGGTACGCTGTTAGAAAGTCCTGGAGGGATGGGCCCAGGGAGACCATCTGGGATCCTGGATATATTAGGCTTCTTCGTCTAGGTAGTGGTGACAAGAGTATTTTCAGGTTATGAACACTCGGTGAGCTATAAACTTGAGGTGTCTGAAATTTTTAAAATATGGATTACCAAACTTGAATTCAAAGTTTTAAAAAAAGCAAAACCCAAAAACAGTAGCTTAGAAAGAGTGAAGTGGGGGCAAGCAGATGTGGCTCAAGTGATTGAGCTCCCACCTTCCACCCAGAAGGTCCCGGGTTTGGTTCTCGGTGCCTCCTGGAGAAAAAGAGCAAGACAGTGAGCTGGTATGACAGGCAGGCGCAGAATGAGCTGACACAACAAGATGATGCAATAAGGAGACACAAAGAGGAAAGACAATGAGAGACACAACAAAGCAGGCAGCTGAGGTGGCTCAAGCGATTGAGTGCCTCTCTCCCACACGGGAGGTTCCAGGTTCAGTTCCTGGTGCCTCCTAGAGAGATGGGCAGACACGGATAGCACACAGCAAATGGACACAGAGAGCAGAGTGAGCACAAAACGAGGAGGGGGAAGTAAATAAAAATAAATCTTAAAAAAAAAAAAAAGTAAAGTGAGGAGTGGATGTGGCTTAAGTGTTTGAGCACCTGCTTCCCACATGGGAGGTCCTGGGTTTGGTTCCCCATGCCTCCTAAAAAAAAAAAAAAAAAGCAAAACAAAAAAACCAACCCAGGGGAGCCAATGTGGCTCAGTGGTTGATTGCCGGCTTTACACATACAAGGTCCCGGGTTCAATCCCTAGTCCCAGTACCTAAAAAAAAAAAAAAAGGGATGAAGTCCATTTCTCATTCAGGTAACAGTCCAGCTAGTCAGGTCAGGCCCGGGATGGAGGTGGGGGGCAGCTTGCTCCTTGAAGTTATCAGAGCCCCAGTTTCCTTCCATCTTGCTCTTCCATCATCTTGTCCTCATCTGAAGAGTTGAGGTGTGTTACTGGCAGTCTGCATTGCAGCTAGAGAGGAGGCATTGAGAGCGGCAGTCCTGGACAAGCACGTTCCTTTCAAGCTAGTAAGGTGCAAGTTACACACATCACTTCCACTGAGCATCCATGGACAAGAAGTTACTCAAGTAGCCATGGCTATCTGTGAATGCAGTCTTAGCTGGGCAGCCCATGCAAGGAGAGGTGTCAGTTTTAGAGAAACAACTATTCAGAGAAATAACATATTTTTTCATGATAAAGCTGCTCTCTTTAATAATTATGTTTTCAAAAGGCTACTTGGAAAAAGCCAAGTTCTTTTTTCTGCAGTGTCAAGACCCACGTTCTATACTTACTAGTAATTCCTATTTCAAAATGAAATCTAACAATTACCACTCGTTTTCCTTAAATATATAAATATACTTGTTATAAATATAGAAATATTAAAATGTATTTAAATTATAAAGATATAATTGGCCAGATGCCAATGGTTTGTACACCTTCTTGGGAAAAGTCAACTGTCTTTGAAAAATTCCTTTATATAATTTTAGAGGGGGCCAGCCTCTAAAATGCAGTATTCAATGAATGAATGAATTTTAGCAGCCTGCATCTTAGGCATATCAGACTAAAAAGTTTCATACAAATATTAAGGTTTATTTATCTATTTTCTCCTTAAATTGCACAATTAATCAATTTTTATATCAAGCATATGTACAGAGTTTAGAGAAACCCCTTTATTGGGACTAGAACCCTGCTGAATCATCAGAGGCTGACTACTTTCTCATGTGTACTTTCCCTCTCACATCAGCCTGTCCCCTTCCCCTCTTCCCTGAAATCCCCTCCCAACCCACTCCCTTGGGTTTTCTGACTTGCTGCCTAACAGGTCAGGATATTCTTGGACTTTCCCTGGGACACTTGTCTACTGCCCCCAGGCACCTGGCCAAGGGGCCTCTCCATGGAACCAAAAGTTAATAACTGGTCTGGAAAATATACAAACAAATGTCACAGTCTATTAATTTCTAAAATGATGAGGAGAGCTTTGCGACATCATGCGAAGGCCAAGGGGTGTGAGGTCCTTAGACCGACAGAACCACTCTCAAATTTCCTCTGCAAAATGGGAATACAGAGGGAAAGTGTGACAATAAATGTATTCGGCCTCTTGTAGGTGCTAGGTAAAGTAGCTTTCCTCTCCCACTACTGTTTTGTTCTTCCAGAGCTTAAAGAGCCATAACTTAAGGAATCAAATGGAAGCCAAACAATAACTAAGGGGCTAGAAAATAAGATCTAAGAAGAATGGATAAAGGAATGGTTAACATTTAGTCTGCACGGAGAAGATGGTAAATGCCTATGGCTGCCCTTTGTAAGCACCTACCACGAGCCAGACTTTGCTTGGCATGTAATGTCCACTCCACAGAAACACCCTGAGAGGAAGGTGTGATTATGAGGCCCATCTTACAAGTGAGGAAACAGATTTTATAACTTGTCCAAGGTCATACAGCTCAATGGTGAAGTGGAGATTCAAACTCAGGCATGACGCTTTGCACTAGCTTAACAAGTCTCCTCTCCTAGTCACTGGCAGAGCCAGAGAAGACAACTGCAACACCACTTTCCTTGGCTGGGACTTGTCAGAAAGGGACTCTCCAGGCCCCAGTTGCCTTATGTGTAGGCCTGCCCGAAGGCAGGAGGGACTCTATTTTCCCTAGAGGAAAATGGGCCTGTGAGCACCAGGTTGGGGGCTGATCTCCTCCCTGAAGGGGGCTCACTGGGTGGGGCAGAGTGGGGTCTACCCCTTTACTTTTTTCTATACTTTCTACTGTTATTTCAGAGACTCCCTTTGCCTCATTCTGACCATTCCCAAGAAATAATTTATATAAAACTAAATAAAAATATTAAAGTGTACAAATGAAATTTTTTTAGCCTTAATCTCTTTACCTCTTAGTTTTCTTACCTACAAAACAAATTTGCTAACTCCTATGACTCTGGGGAAATGCCCTTTCAGCCTCTTCAAGCCACCTCAGGTCTTGTTTCCATGCAACCTCAGCTCCAATCTACGAAGGTACCAACAGCAGGCAGAAGTTTTTACTACCTCTCACTCTGCTTCTACCTTGAGTAGAACCCAAGGTTTTTGCTTTCATGCCATAAATTTGATTATTCACATTGCTGATAAGTAGAGTGTGGTGGTTTGAAGCTGTATGTACCCCAGAAAAACATGTTCTCAAATTTAATCCATTCCTGTGGGTGTGAACAGGAAGTAAGACCTTTTTTTCCTCCTGAGAAGGCTCCCTCATCTGTTTGCTAGTTGTTGTTTTTTTCTCGTTGCCTGCTCATTTTCTGTTTCTTCTTTAGGAGGCACTGGGAACTGAACCCGGGACCTCCCATGTGGGAGGTGCCCAACTGCTTGAGCCACATCCGCTTCCTTCTCATTTTCAGTTTTTGCTCGCTGTCTACTTATTTTTTTTCCTGTTGTCTGCTCGGTTTTTTTTTTTTTTTTGCTCATTGCCTGCTCATTGTTTTTGCTCAATGTCTACTTGTTGTTTGTTTGTCTTCTTTAAGAGGCACCGGGAACCAAACTCGGGACCTCCCATGTGGGAGGCAGGCGCCCAACTGCCTGAGCCACATCTGCTCCCAATAGGACTTTTTAATGAGGTTACTTCACTTAAGGTGTGTCCCACCTCAATCAGGATGGGTCTTAATCTGGTTACTGGAATCCTTTATAAGAGAATGAAATTCAACAGAGAAAGAAAGCCTCAGGAAGCAAGAAGCTAAAACGGAACCCGGAAGAGACCAGGAGATGCCACCATGTGGCTTGCCATGTGACAGAGGAACCAAAGATCACTGGCAGTCAGCCTCAGAATGCCACAGTCTTCAGGGGAGAAAATATAGGCTTGATGATGCCTTGATTTGGTCATTTCCCCAGCATCAAAACTATAAGCAAATAAATTCCCATTGTTTAACCTGACCCATTTCATGGCATTTGCTTGAGCAGCCCAGGAAACTAAAACATAGTGTGAGAGCTTAATCTCAGGCCATTTCCTCTGCAGAGCTGCAGTACTCTTTCCCACCTCAAAAATTTTGAGGCAACCAAATGGAGTTTCTTCCCCTTCCTATTTTTCTCTTGTGGAGACATGAAAAAAGTCAGTTCAATAGAATTAGACCCTGTGTTGTGACTCTCACAGAGGCCTGCTACTTGTACAATATAAAGGTCATAATTGTAAGCAATAAAAATTTGGAAGAGCAGTCACAAAAGCTCACTAAAAAATGGCGTTCAGATTTAACTTAGATTGAGAACCTTATGATGAGTCCCTATTTCTAAATTCTACACCTGATTTTGAACCCATGGACTTAAATTGACTTCTAACACCAATATACCTTCTAAGTAAACCTAGTAGAAACTACCAGCCACACACCCAAAGATAACATGGGAAAACACAAAGCCACACTGAGAAAGGAGGGGCCACGGTTTGATATAGTCCAGAAAATGTCTCTTGCATCAGAAGGCTGCCACTTCTCGCAGTTCCAGGCCTGGGCTGTGGTCCACTCTAAGTAAGTGAATTCCTCTGTTGAAACTTGCACACAATAAGGAGATGGTGTCGCCAACAGCCAGGGAAGTCAGGGGCCCTGAGCCATCCAGAGACAAGGTGAAAAGGCAGGCTGGAGGAGGAAAGGGGAACCGGAAGTTTAGGCCAAGAGCGCAGTATCATAAAGCACAAAGTCCTGGTGAGAAATTCAAGAAAATAAGTCCCATGCTGTACATGTCCAACCCACAAAAGGAAGGCACTGCCAGCTTCAGAGGAAAGCACACCCGTGGGAAAGTCAGAACTTGAGTTAATCTATAGAGAGTGGCACCTGGACCAGACAGGATAGAACCACCTAGAAGTAGATTCAGACAATTGGGGCCTCATTGGCTAAAGACATGTTAAAAAGTTGCCCTCAGCTACCTGCCCAGAGAACAAAGGAGCAGGGGCAGAGAAAAACAGATAAGGACAGTGCTCTTTAGCTGCTGGCTTCCTGTCTTGCCTCCAGGGGAAGGAACCTGGAGGGAAGTCTTTGGGGGCTTCCAGCTGGTCCAGTCTCTCTGCATATGCACCTCAGAGGCCACTTTTCTAAGTCCTGCAGGTGGACCCCTGGGGGGCAGGGCACCTATGACACGGGGTTGACTCAGCACTTTGAGACCGCGTTCTCTTTGGCCTCAAATGATGATCATCAAATCCAAAATGTCTGCTCCTTGCCCACCCCCCAATTCCCTTCCCCCATCTCTTACACCAGCCATGCTCTCTCATGGAGGCTCACCCAGGAGGCTGGAGAAGGCAACTCCAGGTGAGGGTCAACTGGGCTGTGCTTCCAGCGGAGTTCTGGCTTGTGCGAGAGCTGTTTGCAGATTGCAAACAACTAGATGTGATCCCGTGTCTTCTCTGAGGAGGCTACCCTATCTCCCACGGCTGGGAGCTGAGTTTCTAGAGGATTGTGTGGGAGAGATTTGGTTTGGAGTTCTCTAAATTAATGCTATTCCTGTCTCTGGCAGAACTCAGTATCCATGAGAAAGTGGCACAGGGGCAGTGGGGTGCTCATAAACCCACTTTCCAGGGGAGAGGGGAGCCCTAATCCAAAGCAAAGCAACCAACAGTTTAACGAGCAGTCTGCCAAATTCCTGAATATTTCACAATTGGCCAGGAGGTGTGGACTCCAGTACACCACTGCATTGAGGACTCAGAGCTGTGTTCCACACAACTTTTTCCTCTGGTACTCTGAAGTGTCATGACCATACCATGGTCTTAAACCTGAGCTGCAGAATCAAAACAGGTGAGAGTCCTTCTGAGACTATCCTTACTC
Organism: Tolypeutes matacus; assembly: GCA_026826555.1. Taxonomy (NCBI): domain Eukaryota; kingdom Metazoa; phylum Chordata; class Mammalia; order Cingulata; family Chlamyphoridae; genus Tolypeutes; species Tolypeutes matacus. The sequence goes on from JAKSZT010021121.1 coordinate 524,370, forward strand.
CACCTCACCTCCACTCAGAATCGAAGCTCTCATTTTAGTCCTTGAAAAATGAATTCAAAAGTAGTCATTCTTTCCCCCTTTTCCAGACATTTTGAGCATCACAAGTTAAAACCTGCTGAGGAACTTCCGGTACAAAGAATAAGAGCCAAAAATATTTGAGCTCTTAGGAATGAGTGTATATAACATGGTACCAGGGGATAATGTGATGGTTCCCAGCCAGAGGTTGAACAAGATTCTGGCATCTTGGTATCATCCCTTAACCACGAGGGGACTGGACAGTGGCAGGACATAGGTGGCTTTGGATATGCTGGACAACAGGAAGAGAGAGTTTTAAGGAAGATTTTAGGACTTCATGTATCTTCTGATACTGACAGCAGGCTCCTTACCTCCAGTATCTTGGTTCCAAATCTTCACCTTACAGTCATGTGATGAGGTAGCAATTACAGGCATCAAAGCCCAGGCTCTGGGTAGGAAGACACAGGATGCAACGGTCTGGAAATGCCCCTTATACTCACATATTCTGTTCCGTGTCTGCCTTAGGTCCCACAGCTGCAAAGTAATGACATGGACCAGGTCATATAAACATATTCCTCTAGCTTCATACATGCTTCATTTTCATTACCATCCATCTCTCCACCCTCCCATGTTCTACCCATTTCCTCCACTTACCTACTCATCTAGCCACTCCTTATCTTCAGCCATCATAAACCCAACCATTCATTCATTGAGTGATTATTTCAAGCCTCAACTATGTCTCCAACAACCCTGGTTAAGGATGTGCCAGAAGGGTTATTGCTTCCCTCCTGGTTAGGGAAGTGAAAGCTCCAAGTCCTACAGCATGATGGGACAGTATGGAGTTGCCTGCTTCTTGGCATCCATAGAGCTGTGGAGGACCACATGGTTAGAAGTACTGGCTCATAAATGCATACAGGTGCAGGCATTCTGATGTAATGCCTAGGTGCTGAGTTTTGATACATGAAAGCTAGTCTCTACAACAAGGGAGAGCCCCACAACACCCACAAGATAATCCTGGAAATCTCACTCTTGTAGATACAGATCAGACTGCACCTGGAGAATAATGTTCAGGGAGAAGAGCAAACTGAATTGTGTCCAAAAATTAATGAAGTCACTGGAAACCATGTCATCTGTAGGGAATTGAATTGTGTCCCCCACAAAAGGCATATTCAGGTCTTGATTCTTGGTCCCGTGGGTGTAAACCTATTTGTAAATAGGACCTTTGGAGTTGTTATTAGTAAGGGGTGGTCCAATGACTCAGGTTGGGCTTTAATCCGGAGTCTTCTATAAACAGAGTGAAAGTCAGACAGAGGGAAAAGCCATGTGCAGAAGCAAGAAGCTGGAAGTCAGTGGAACCCAGAAGAGAAAGGAGATGCCCCAGGTACATTGTCATGTGACAGTAAAGCCAAGGAACCCCAAAGATTGCTGGCCAGCCAGAAGATATTGACCCTTCTAGCACCTGAAACCGTGAGCCAATAAACTCCTGTTGTTAAGCCAATCCATTGTATGGTATTTGTTTTAACAGCTAGGAAGCTAAAATATCATCCATGAAATCAATGTAGGAACTGGAAATGCTTAGCTTGGAGAAGAGAAGCTATATCAGCAGCCTGGGATTCAACTCCCCAATCTACCCTTTAATATGGGTAGGGTCTTGAGCAAGAGATTTCAACTGTTTTCCTCACGTGTAAAATGGGAATTGTAATAGTACCTAACTTGGGGAGTGGTTTTAAGGATTACATGTAATGTGCTTAGCCTAGAGCCTGACACATATTAAATATTCAGTAAATGGGAGCTATAAATATTCCTAGATAACCCTTCTAACTGATATTCTACAATTAGGAATCCAAGGTACTTTGGAGCAAGGCAATCTATCCCAAAATTAACTGTAAAGAAGGTAAGTGGGTAAGGGCGGAGATGGATTCTAGAGCAGCACTGGAGCTCCAAACTTCCTAAAAGCTGGAACTTCCTTTTCTGTGACCACTTGTACAGTAGGAATTCAGTTCTTCAAACTATCCTCTCCCCTTCCTAAGCTCTTCTGGGAGTAGAGGCAGCAGCAGGCCAGTTCTGTGTTTAGCTCTTCCCTATCTTGGCTCTCATCCCGCCCCTCTTTTCTATCACCATTTCGGAAAGGCTTAGGCTAATGGAAGTTCATTCACAATAGGCACTTGGGACAGGCCTGAACCGTAAGCAGAGCCTGCCTGTGTAGCCCAGCTATGGGCACGAGGCCGAGGAAGTCATTTGGTCCTCAGCAACTGGGTACCTGATGACACACCATCTCTTACCGTGGCTTCACAGCCTTCCCCTCCAAATCCACTGCTGCAGGAGATAAATTTGTGTCCATCCTTGCTGGCCTCGCAGTAGGTCTGAATGTGCTGCTTTGTGGGAAACATATGAGCTACCTGCAGCCCCCGACTGTCCCATAATCTGAAGGAAATGACAGAAGGAAATGAGTTTGTAGTAAATGTGTCTGAAATTCAGCTGTAATTGCCCGCTAACACAAAAGTCTTGGCTCTCTGCTGCTTAGGCCAGTCAGAATAAAATGACTGCTAAAAACAGCAGTGGGAACCAGACTAATCTCTGAGACCCCAAAGCTGGCAGGAAGTAACCAAACTGAATGACAACTGAGCACTTTCTATTTTGAGATCTAGTTCATGGGAAGTTAGACCAAGTATCTTAATTGTAGAAGTTAATTTGGTCCTTTGGGATGCTGCTTTCAACAGACAAGAGAATATTTCTGTGCCTGTGATGGAAAAAAAAAAAAAACAAAAAAGATACTTAAGATACCGAGGAGTATTCATCATTCTCGAATCAGATTCAAAGAATTACAGGCCTTGGTCAACTTTTGGCCAGGGGCCCACTGGAGAGTGTTTTGTTTTACAACTCTGTCTCAGTTTTACCTCTTTGTATATCTCCTACTACCCTCTAAGTAGATCTCTTCCGAGATCAAAGTTCTTCGTCATGCTCTCTAGTCTAAGGGCTGTTTACTTCATTTGACTGCCTCGTTGCTGCGACTGACCCTGCTTCCCCAGGGAGGCCTTCCCCAGGGAGGGCTTCAGGGAGGGCTTCGAGAAGTCTGGAGCCGAGCAGGGGTGACAAGTGGTCAGGGTGCGATGAGTGAGTGACTGATCCTGAGGTTAATCTGGCCACATTCACACAGTGGGGGCTGGCTGAGTCAGGGGCTTTTTCTTGACCTAGCTTTCACCTTCCACCCAGACATCCACAAGGCCAGATCAGAAAGGCTCCAGCACCAGAGAGGGGAGAGGAGCAGAGGGTGCTGGGAAGGGCACTGCCATGTGGAAAGAGCAGAATGAGAAGCTTGGGAGCCACAAACCTTCACCAGCAACACTTTCCCTGCTGCTCAGTAAGCCCACCTGATGGTTTTGTCTTCAGAGGTCTGTAGTATATATGGTTCTCTGGGGACCCAGCACAGGTGAGTGACCTGGAAGAAGCAAACTTTTCAAATCTTCTCTATACCAAGTCATTCCTCTGCTGTAATTCCTGTAAATAGTGCTGAATAGCAGGTCTACGCGTCTTTTCAAGAGTGCTGAACTAGTAAATTTGACTTAGTCGTTCTACCTGTATTTTCCAGGCTATCAGCAGCCATACTAGCAGTTGGGCCAGTTGTGACTGCCAAAATGCACGCAGGCCCCCTTGGAGGGGCAGACAACCTCTGACCCGGTGGTGCTCAGGAGAGCAGCCCCTCCTTGAGGTGGGAACCACTGAAGGGAGACTAAGCCCTCACAGGTTCAGAAGGCGCTTTCTTGGTTCTCTTTATCCCTGCTGCCCCCTGCTGGGAAGGGCATCAATCAGTTTTCAAAAACAATCCAAAAGGCAGGGGATTCTCTCTCTTTCTAGCAACCTCAACAAATATGGAGTGCATGGGGCAAGTCTGGCACTGACAGTTGTCTTCAAAATTTGACTGAACTTTGACAACCCCGAAAGGAATACTTACTGTCAGTCATTATGACAGGTATTTCATATATATTATCTCATGTCATCCACTCAAGATCCTTATCTGATTATATAATTGTCCCCATTTTATAAGAGAAGATACTCAGACTGTGGGAAAACAGCCAATAAGTGATGGACCCATGATTTGAACCCAGGTTTGACTGACCCTAAAGGTGGTACAGTTTCTATACCAGTCTGCTAACAGAAAATGACTGGTCTTCACAAACAGACTAAATAGGCATAAAAGTAAAAGGCAACTCTTATTTCTCGGCATGATGTTACATGTTCAGAACACACAAGAAGCATAAGCTGTGAGCTCCTGGACAGGGACTGTGCCTTGGTCATTGACCCTGCTTCCTAGCACAGTGTCTAGCCCAAGGAAGAAATTCATTTATTTCTTTATTTTCAAGAAATAAATGAAAAGATCCTTTTAAAATAGAATATGAGCTAATGGAATCATTCTCTGAAGCAAAAGTCCTTAAGAGATCATCTCACCCAAAACCCTGAAAGGTCAGAGTCCCACAGAGAGTTAGGGGTGAGTAGGAATTAGCACCCAAGCCTCAAATGCCTAGCCGGGGTCTTCTGATCTCTCTCGCAGGTCCTTTCCCCCTGCCCGGCACTCCCTTCTTCTGTTTTGCTCAGGTTTGAGTTCGTACCAGGTTCCTGGAGAAAGAAGCTCTCTCCATACACTGTCCAGTCCCCACATCCCACAGGAGCAGGCTGTTGTCCCGAGAGCCAGTGCACAGCTGTGACGAGTCTTTGGAAACAATGGTGAGAAGATGGCCATGAGATGGGGGTTCCAACTGGGCTTTTCAGAAAGTACAAAGGTGTGGGGAAGAGATTGGCTCTTCTTTACCTGGGCTCACCGCCAAGCCAGTGACCACCATAGCATGGCCAGAGAACTGCCGCCGTGGCTGTGAGGAGCCACACAAGTCCCACATCATGACCATCCTGTCACGAGAGGCGCTGAAGAACTGGTTTGATGTGTGCATGCAGGCGACCTGCTCAGGGAAACACCCAAGGAAATAGCTGTGGTGTGCTCACTTGACTGCACTTTAAAACAGGAAAAGAGGGACTGCCTGATTCCCTCCCACACACGCTTTTTAAAAGAGTAATATCTAAATTTGAAATCTGTGACTGGAAAGCACAAAAGCTAGCAGGCCAGTTTCAATTTCCACCTCTCAATGCTGTGCTACCCTTTCTTCAAAGTATGGCTAAAATCTCACCTGCTCCCTAAAGCCTCCTCATATCACCCTACCTCCATCGGAATCACTCCCCTCTTTGGTCTCCCATAGAACTTCCTGTTTGTGTGACTCCCCTTTGAACTTTATCATTACCACACCCCAAATTGTCACAGTATAAAAAGCCCTCTCACATTCTTAATACTCATTAATCATATAACCATGTTATATTATTTCTTATGTTGAAATTCATTTTATTTTGCTTTTAAAGAGATACTATTCTTTTTATTTTTTTATTTTTTTAAGATTTTATTTATTTATTTATCCCCCCCTTGCTGCTTGTGCTCGCTGTGTCCATTCGCTGTGCGTTTTTCTGTGTCTGCTTGTCTCCCTTTGTTGGGTCGTCTTGCTGCGTCAGCTCACTGCACCGTGTGGGCTGGCTTGCCTTCACCAGGAGGCCCCGGGAATCGAACCCGGGGCTTCCCATATGGTAAACGGCAGCCCTATCAATTGAGCCACATCCACTTCCCATATTCTTTTTATTTTTAATCACAAAAAGATCCACTTCTACTTTACCAAGGGTTTCTTACAGGAATGGATGCTGGATCTTTTGATCTACAAAGATGATCATATTGTCCCTAATATGGAGAATACTATTTACCAATTTCTTAATACTGAACCATTTCTTCATTCCTAGAATAAAGCTTAGTTAGCCATGATATGCTATTCTTTTAGAAAAAAGTTAGATTCTATTTGCTGACACTTCTTTAGAGCTTTTCTATCAGTGCTGTAGGTTGCAAATAGTGTGCCCATTGTCAATTTTCCTTCTCTACTTAGTAACAAAATCTCTATATCATTGGGTATAGCAATATGCTCAGCTATAAAATTGGATTTTCTAGCCCCTTGAAGACAAAGGTGGCCAAAGAGATGCTTTCTCAGATTTTTCTATCAATATTATAATAGCTTTACAAAAAGAATTAAGTTCTCCCTTTTCTTTAAACCCTAGGACAGTTTAAATTATATCAGAACTATCACTTTTTATGAATTTGAAAGAATTTCCTTCGAAACCAACAGGGCCTAATACTCTTATGTCAGGTGATTCTGTTGTATTCTTTTAATAATACTTTTTTTCTATTTTTTAAAAGATACTTAGATTACATAAATGTTACACAAAAAAATATAGGGATTCCCATATGCCCCACTCCCCACATCTCCCACACCCTCCCACATAAACATCCTTCATTAGTGTGGCACATTCATTGCAATTGATAAACGCATCCTGGGGCTTTGCCATTAAGCATGGACCATAGTTCACATTGTAGTCTACACTCTCCCCCACACAGTTCTGCATGTTATGTGATGTTATAAAATGGTCTATATCTGTAGTTACAATGTCATTCAGGACGATTCCCAAGTCCCCAAAAAGCCCCTGTATTACAACTGTTTTTCCCTCTCCCTGCCCCCTCTGTTGTACTCTTGATCAATTTAAAGTGAGTCTCTTTGTCCCATGTAGTGTTTTTGCCTTGGACACAACTTTGCTCCAAATTAAAATCACAACACCTGCTTTCTGTTTGCATTTGCCTGATAGTAGCTCTGCTTGCCTTTTTACTTTCAATCTTTTGCTCTGCATTAGATATGCATTAAAACAATGTTTAGTTGGATTTTGTTTTTCACCCAATCTGAGTATGTTTATTTAAAAAGTGAGTTCATTCAACTTACATTTATTGCTATTATAGATATGTGTGGTCTTGTTTCTTTCATCTTATTTTCTATTTTTTAATACTTTGCTATGTTTACACTATCTTCTTTTATCTAAAATGCGTATATTTGTTTTTAGATTTTTTTTTCCTTTCCCTACCTTTATATCTTTTTCACTTTAAAACATATATAAACTAAGTTCTTCTGGTTGTTACTTTTATACTCATATTAATATCCTTAAACCTATACTCTCAATTTATCAAACTTCAGTTAAAAAAAAACTATATGCACAGATTCTCCCCTATGGCAAATTAAAAAAAGAAAATGAGCACAACCATATTACTTTTGTATCCCCTCCATAGACTTGGGGAGATGTGCATTTGAGCCTGGTGTTCTCCCTTAGTCTGGGACAAAATACAATGTATCTATCTCACAGGCATTTACCATATTCTGTACTATGGGATTGGGGCTGATGCCTAGTTTCATTATAGGTGTAGTTTGTATCTTAAATTTTGGTTTAGTTAGGTTGGTTTCAGAGAATGAAGTTAAACAATTGGCATTCTCCAACATCTTTGCTGGAAGTTCACTCTATTTTCTAATGCTATTTAATAAATTCATTTTTATTTAACTTCTATTGGCTTTTTAAAAATTTTCCCAAACTAGTGATGACTGCACAACTCTGTGATGAGTCCTATGCCAGCCTACAGCTGACTCAGTGAGAGCCACTGAGTGTGCACTTTGGATAGAATGTACAAAGCATAAACTGCATAACACAGTGAACCATGTGGTGGAAGATGGACTGTGGTTAATAGTACAAATATGAGCGTGCTCTCTCTTGAACTAATTAAGCCTTCAAGACATGTTCCTGTGAAATTAGGATAGGTCAAAGAGAATCTTTCCTAACTGTTCTCTATTCACCACCTGAACTATTATGAGCTTAATAATATAAGAAAAACTGGGTAGAGTATAACTATAAACAGCTAAGTGAATGATTTGCTCTTTTTTCCTGGAATGGGGCTTCACAGCATCAGAGGAAGCTTTTGCATCTTTCCTGGAGACATTCAATGGCTCTTGCTATGTAGAAATCAGATATTCCTTTATTTAGTTCCAAATCCCCTCCATAATAAAAATCATTTAACAATTACCTTGGTGATTTCACGTTCATGTCCTTTGAACCTTTTCACCACATTTCCAGTTTTCCAATTATAGGCCACAACTGTCTGCAGAAAGTCATTAGAACATTTCAGGTTAACCACTCAATTTTAGTTGAACTGAAAGAAGCTTTTAATCGCCCCCCCCACCCCCTGCCACCTTAATTTTTCCCTTGAAACTAACTCCCATTCTGTGAAGGGACTTGCTTCATGCATTAGTTTTATTGTTATGTCCCTCCTCACTTTCCCCTACTTTGAGTTTCTCTCCTTTGCTCCTGAGCATTCTGCGGCAGATTGATATTATTTATGAATTTCAAAAAGAGATATTATGTTTGTAAACTGGTCTGTTCCTCTGGGCATGATACCCTTTGACTGATTTAAATGCAAAGGCTTTATGTTTACTTGATTATGTTAAGATTAGGGCTTTGATTCGACCACATCATTAGGGTGTGCAGGGTTGAGTCCCCACCCCCTGGGTGGGCTATATAAACAGATGCTCACTCAAGGAGAACACAGAAGTAGATACACAGAGAAGACAAAGAGGGAGAGAGACAGCTCCATAGACATGGCAGAGGCCCCAGGAAGAGAGATGAGCCATTTGCCTGATAGTTAACAGTTGACCTTGTGAAGAGAACAGAGCAGCTGAGCCTGGAAAGAAATGAGCCCTGGGAAGAGAGAAGAGTCCTATGCCAGCCTACAGCTGAGACTGGAAGAAGCTGGACCCACAGAGCCTTAAGAGGGAAAAGGAAGGCTGAACCCTCGCAGACACGCCTGCCATCTTGTTTCAACATGTGGGAACAGAGTTTGGTAAGGAAGTAACCTTGAGTTGGACTCTTTAGGGCTTTGTAACTGTAAGCTTTTACCCCAAATAAATACCCTTTATAAAAGCCAACAATTTCTGGTACTTTGCATCAGCACCACTTTGGCTGACTAATACACATTCCCAAGAACCTGTACCACTCCTCTAAACTTATCTGATGGGTTTGGGATAATACTCCCCAAATGAAATTGATTCAGTTTGAGGTTCTGGTTGTAGATTCTGAAGGAGAATTCTACATGGGATTAATATACTAGCAAGTCCCTAATTTTAAAAAAATATTAATTAAAAAACCTCTCCAAAATCCCATCAGCCAGAGACAATCACTGTTAACATTTTCAATTTCTTTCCAGACTTTCTCCAGAATGTACTTCTTTTTTTAATGTCGTAACATATATATAACATAAAATTTGCCATTTTAACCACTTTCAAGTTTACAATTAAGTGGTATTAATTACATTCACAAGGCTGTGCTACCATCACCACCATCCATTACCAAAATCTTTTCATCACAGATATTCCAAACACAGATCCTGTACTATTAAGAAGAAACTTTCCATTTCCCACCCGCCCGCCCCTAGCAACCTATACTCTACTTTCTATCTCTATGAATTTAGATATTGTAGTTGTTTCATATCAGTGAGATCATACAGTATCTGTCTTTCTGTCAAGGCTTATTTCACTCAACATGATATCTTGAAGGTTCATCCATGTTGTCATATGTATCAGAACTCCATTCCTTTTTGTGGCTGCATAATATTCCAGTGTATGGATATACCACATTTCATTTTATCCATTCATCCATGGATGGACACTTGGGTTACTTTCACCTGTTAGCCGCTGCTATGAACATTGGTGTACAGATATCTGCCCAAGTCCCTGCTTTCAATTCCTTTGGGTATATACCTAGAAGTGCCAGCTCATATGGTAATTTTATAATTAACTTTCTGAGGAACCACCAAACTGTTTTCCACAGTGGGTGCACCATTTTACATTCTCACCAACAACACACAAGGGGAACCTTGACCTCTACATTCTCACCAGTGCTTGTTATTTTCCAGGTTGTTTTTCATTTTTGTTTTTTTTTAATAATAACCATTAGTGAGTATGAAGTGGTATTTCATTATGGTTTTGGTTTTCATTTCCGTAATTATTAACAATGTTAGGCATCTCTTCATGTGCTTATTGGTCATTTGTATATCTTTTTTGGAGAAATATCCTTTGCCCATTTTAAATTTGATTTTTTTGACTTTTTTTTGTTGAGTTGTAGGAGTGTTTTATACACTCTGGATAAATCCTTATCAGATATATGGTTTCCAAATATTTTATCCAATTCTGTAGGTTATCTGTCAACTTTCTTGATAATGTCCTTTGCACAAAAGTTTTCAATTTTTTTTAATTTTTTTTAAACTTATCCCCCCCTTGCTGCTTGTGCTTGCTGTGTCCATTTGCTTTGCGTTTTTCTGTGTCTGCTTGACTCCCTTTGTTGCACCATCTTGCCACACCAGCTAACCACGCCGCTCAGGCTGCCAGCTCACCGCTCCACGCAGGCCGGCTTGCCTTCACCAGGCCTGCGGTCTCCCATATGCTAAATGGGAGCCCAACCAATTGAGCCACGCCGCTTCCAAAAAGTTTTAAATTTTGACGTGGCAGTTTGGCATTGTTTATGAATTCCAAAAATAGATATTGGATTATATTTGTAAACTGGCTTTTTCCTCTGGACATATTAGATTATATTGGATTCAGAGGTTTCACTTTTACTTGATTAAATAATGATTGAGGCTTTGATTGGGCCATGTCAGTAGGACATTGTGTCCTTGGTGGGCAAGGACTCACAGAGAAACTGCATCGCAGAGAAGGGAGTTTGGATTTTAATGCTGGAGCATTAAAGTAAGCACACAGAGGAGCAGAGAGAAGGTTCGATTAGACACAGCAGAGGCCCCAGGAAGAGAGACGAGCCATTTGCCTGAAAGTCTAAGCTGGCCTTGTGGAGGAAGCAGAGCAGCTGAGCCTGGAGAGAAACAAGCCCCAGGAAGAAAGGAACCAGGAAGCCTGAACCCTTGCAGACATCGGCAGCCATCTTGCTCCAATACATGGCAAAAGACTTTGGTGAGGGAAGTAACTTACGCTTTATGGCCTGGTAACTGTAAGCTTATATCCCAAATAAATACCCTTTATAAAAACCAACTGATTTCTGGTATTTCGTATCAGCACCCCTTTAGCTGACTAATACAGATGTGATCCAATTTATCTATTTTTTTTCTTTTGTTGCTCATGCTTTTGGTGTAAAGTCTAAGAATCCATTGTCTAAACAAGGTCCTGAAGATGTTACCCTATGTTTTATTCTATGAATTTTAAGTTTTTAGTTCTTTTATTTAGGTCTTTGATCCATTTTAGTTAATTTTTATATATGGTGTGAGGCAGCAGTCTACTTTCATTCTTTTACATGTGGATGTCCAATTTCCCCACTATCATTTCTTAAGAGACTATTTTTCCCCATTGAGTGGTTTTGAAACCCTTGTCAAAATTAATTGCCCATAGATGTAAGTATTTATTTCTGAACTCTTAATCCCATTCCATTGGTCTATATGTCTGTGTTTGTGGCAATACCACACTGATTTGGTCACTGAAGCTTTATAATAAAATTTTTTTTCAGGAAGTATGAGTCTTCTAACTTTGTTCTTCCTTTCCAGGATGTTTTTGGGTATTCAGACCCCCTTTCCCTTCCATATGATGACGGATTTTCCCATTTCTGCAAAGAAGGCTGCTGGAATTTTTATGGGAATTGCACCAAATCTGTAAATCACTTTGGGTAGTCTTGACATCTTAACAATATTAAGTCTTCCAGTCCATGAACATGGGATGTTTTTCCACTTATAAGGCCTTCTTAAATTTCTTCAGCAATGTTTTACAGTTTTCCATGTAAATCTTTTAAATCCTTGGTTAAACTTATATCTAGATATTTTATTCTTTTAGTTGCTCTAAGTATATACTTTTAAAATTGAGATATCCATTTTTTTTCATTTAATATTTTATTGCAAACATTTCTTTCCCCCTAAATGGGATTCTAAAAGTATTGCTCTGCATATGACAACATGGATGAACTTGGAGGACATTACGTTGAGTGAAGCAAGCCAGGCACAAAAGGACAAATACTGTATGATTGCACTATTATGAACAAAATATATCATGTAAATTCATGAAGTTAATAATTAGAATATAGGTCACCAGAAAATAGAATGAGGGTAGAGAATGGAAAGCGGAGGGTTAATCTGTGCAGAATTGGTTAAAAGGTTGTTTGTAAATCTTTGAAAATGAATAGAAATGTTGAAAGCGCATCATGGTATTTGTAACTAGCAGAGCTATTATATGGGTATGACTGGTTGAAAGGGAAAGTCTAAGGCCATGTATATTACTAGAAGAAAAGCTAAAAACTATAACACGGGACTGTATAAGACAGTTAAACATCATGTAAAACACGAATATGGGTGATATTGCATATCAAAGACTTTTTACAAATTATAAATACAAATATACTAAAGGAAGGAAAAAGATTAGCAACTATGTACAGCAAGGGAAGCATAGAGAGATTGATAGGTGATGAGTTTTGTTTGTTTTTTATTATTATTATTATTGGAAAAATGAAAGTACTCTAAGAATGATTGAAGTGATGAATGCACAAATATGTGATTACACCAAATACCACTGATTGAACACTTTGGATGGATTTATGTTCTATTAATATCGATCAATAAAATTGATTTGTTAAAAAAAGCATTGATCTGGCCCATTCTCCAGAATTCACTGCTAGAGTATAAGGAACATGTATCATAGTAGAGCTGATCACTGTTAGCACTTTACCTAGCTAAATCCCAGCTTCCTATTCTGCGAAATGGAGAGGATAATCCTTGTCTTATCTATTCCCCATAGGTATGAATGAGGATTATATAAACAAAATTTCATATATCTAAGCTAATATAGATTTTAAACAAAAACACTGCCAATTAAACTATGACATCATATTTTATTATTTTCAAATGCATCCTGATTTCAGAGGTGTTAGAATGTAAAAAGATGTCCATGTTAGAATCAATGAAATATATTATGCAAATGGATTTGAAGATCCTAAAAGGCTATTGAAAATGAGCTGCATTATTAGTATTATCCACTGAAAAACTAATCAGCAATTTGCTACCAATAGCTTAACTGTGAGTACCATGATAGATCCAAAATGAGGGAGAGAAGGCAACCAGATTCAAAGTGACAATGAGGAAGGACAAAAAATACAGAAGGGAGGTGGCTGTCATGGCCTGGCTACCATGACAAATACCATACAATAGATTGGCTTAACCAACAGGAATTTATTAGCTCATGGTTTTGAGGCTAAAAGAAGGCCCAAATCAAGATATCAGTAAGACTTGCTTTCTTCCTAAAGACTGTAGCATTCTGGCTGCCAGAAACCCTTGGGGCTCCTTGGCTTGTACCTCTGTTTCCTGTCACAGGGCAATGTCTTCTTTCTCACTTCTTTGATTTCTGGGTTCTCTTTATAAGGCCTCTAGTAATCTGAATTAAGGCCCAGCCTGCTTCAGGTGGCCATGCCTTAACTAAAAATAACATCTTCAAGAGGTCCTACTTACAAAAGGTTTAACCACAGGGACATGGATTAAGATTTAGAACACGTTGTGTTGAGGCACATGATTCAGTCTATCATTGGAGGAATCACAAGCCAGCCCATGAGTGTAAAGATTTTAGCAAAAGGGGGGCATAAAAGAAGAGATTAGGAGACTCCTTTCATTGACAAATAGCTCCTGGGTCTTGTGTTGGTGTAAAAATTGATTGGCCAGAATAATATTTGTTATTTATAAAAAGTACATAGGGAGTGGATGTAGCTGAAGTGGTTAAGTGCTTGCTTCCCATGTATGAGGCTCCAGGTTCAATCCCCGGTACCCCCTAAAAACAAAACAAACAAACGAAAAAACCAGCTGTCATTGGGGAGCAGATGTAGCTCAGTGGCTGAGCACCTGTTTCCCATGTAAGAGGTCCTGGGTTCAATCCCCGGTACCTCCTAAAAAAAAAAAGTACATGGGTGGTCTGACACAGTGCTAAGGATCTTACCTATATTCGCTCATTAAATACTTACAACTTCCTTGTGAGGTTGGGATTAACATCTTCATTAAAAAGATAAAAGAGACTGAGGCCCCCCAAAATCAAAAGACTTGCCCAAAGTAACAGAAAGTGGTAGAACAGGGATTTAAAGAGTCTTTCTTGCTCTTATGCCTATATTCTTCCACACTGCTGCCAGAAATGCAAAACCTGGACTTCCTTTCAAAATAGCTTCCCTTCCCTGTGATGCCAGTCCCCTGGGCAGCACTGCAAACCCCACCTTATCTTTTCCTCCGGAGACACAAAGGTCTGCGCTCAGGGCAGCAACAGCAGAGACGGTATCCAGGTGGGCTGGGCTGTACTCTTGAAAGGCTTTAGCTTGACTCTTCTCCTCTCTCACTCCATCAGGTCTGCTAAAGAGAGAATGGAAAACGAGTGGACAGTGGAGCAAGGGGAAGAAGAGTATGGGCTGAGATGGCAAATTCAGGCCAGGCTGAGGAGAAAGGGGGAAAAGGAGAAGAGAAAGGAGACCCACTGACATTGTCAGCAATGGTATTATCTCCTCTGAAAAGGCTCAGAATGACTGAGTCATTAGAACCCGATACAGGGGAATCCTGAAGCCAAGAAACCAGTAGGCTTTGCTCACATGAGAGATTATTCCTGAAGATGGAGGGCCCCATGCTGGTTGGGCATGGACACTAGCTAGTAAGCAGACTGTTTCTTATCTGACAGAAAATGGATAAAACTGACTCTTCAGGCAAGGTCAGTAACATTGGTTTTGGGCCTTTCCTTTCTTTAGTGGAGAGTTTTAGTGGGGGCATGATAAGGTTTGGGAGCCCAGGGTAGGATTGCTGTACCTGTATTTATAAGTGCTGTGTCTGAGTTTGCTTTGCAGTTTCCCCATCACGTCACAGAACCCACAGGAAACCTTCCGAGGAGGAGCTCGTTTCAGTTGGCACCTGAGTGGTAGCATCCCTTGTGGCTGCTAGAGTTGTGTTCCCTGATTAGTAAAAAGGAGAAATGCATAAAGTTAATTTTGTTAGCCCCAATGATGGTATTATGGTTATGTTAAAAATAAATCCTTAAAAAAAAAAAAAAAGACTTATTAATTGTATGTATTTGCTTTCCTTCACTCTTAGCCCAAGGATTGCAACTCCCCCCCCCCCATAAAGCATTAGTAGATAAAAACAAAACTATTTGAAAATACTAAAAGTATGTAATTAGAAACGATAATTTACAATAGGAAAACTTCTTCAAAAGAGCCTTAGTTATTTTTTTAAAAATTTATTGAAGTACATCATTCATACATGGACATACATAAACTTTAAGTGTTCAGTAAACATTGTGAACTTACAAAACAAATTTGCATAACATCATACAGGGCTCCCACACATCCTCCCCGCCCACAAACACCCTGCCATGTTGTGAAATACTTGTTAACAAATTATGAAAGAGCATCGTCAAGTATTACTACTAACTATAGTCCATATCTTCCTCTCCTATAAATTTTTTTTTAAAGATTTATTTATTTACTTACTTTTATCCATTTTTAAGCCCCCCCCCCATTTCTGCTGTTTTGTGTCCATTCACTGGGCAATTCTCTATGTCTGTCTCCTGCCCTCTCTTCTCATCCTTCTCTTCCTGTCTTCACAGGATTCGATCCTGGGAACCTCTGATGTGGGAAAGAGGTGTTCTGCCACCTGTGCCACCTTAGTTCCTGTTTTTTTTTGGCACATTTTGTCTTGGCTCTCCCTTGTGTCACTCTCCTTGTACATCATCACCTTGGTGTATAGCTTGGCAGGGCCTGGCGTGCCCGCTTGCAGGGCCTGGCGGCCCGTGCGCCTTCTGTATTTTCTTTATTTTACCAGGAGGTCCCAGGGATCGAACCCAGGTCCCTCCACATGGGAGACAGATGCCCAACCATTTGAGCCATATCTGCCCGCCCCCCAGCCCTATACATTTTTAAAAAGGATTTATTTATTTATTTATTGACTTTTATCCATTTTTACCCACCCCCATCCCCAGTTTTTGCTGTTTTTGTGTCCATTAGCTGGGCAACTCTTTGTGTCCGTTTCCTGCCCTCTCTTCTCATCCTTCTCCTGTCTTCACTGGGATCTGATCCTCCGAACCTCCGATGTGGGAGAGAGGCATCCTACCACATGTGCCACCTAAGTTCCTGGTTTTTTGGTATGTCTCATCTTGGATCTCCCTTGTGTCATTCTCCCATTACATCATCATTTTGCTGCATGGCTCGCAGGGCCTGACGGTGCACCGTGCACGGGGCCTGGCAGCTCATCCCCCGGCAGGGCCTGACTGCGCATCCTCACACGGGGCCTGGTGGACCATGCACCCTCTATATTTTTCTTTTTTTAATTTTTACTGGGAGGTCCCAGGGATTGAACCCACATCCCTCCATATGAGAGAAGGATGCCCAACCGTCTGAGCCACATCCATCCCCTACTATATCTCTTAAGGTTGACCAAAGATACCTAGAATTACAGTCTTTTCCCATACAGGATGGTCATATAATAAATCAGGCTTAGTTTATCACCAGCATTCTAAAAACCAGACCTAGGGAGAAAAACTAGGTCTGGGGACACAGGCATGGTTTCTAATAAAGCAAATTTTTAGCCTACCCTGATTATCACAAAATCAGGACAGCGAGAATATTTGCATTCAGTTATTTTTTTAAAAGTTACAATCTCCCTACCTTGATGGTTGTTTTTAAATAATTTCATTGTGGTTCCCAACTACATTTTTTTGTTTTCAACTAAATAGCTATTTTTCATAAAAATGTTATTTACATTGACATGCCATGGGTTTATTATTATTATTTTAAATTGAAGCAATAAGCAAATATTTTTTAAATTTCTCATTTTTAATATCAGTACAAAGTAGGAAATCAGGAATTTGAACCAAATTATAACCCATATAAACAGAAGTTCATTGGGGTTCTCAATAACTTTTTTTTTTTTTTTTTTAAGATTTTATTTATTTATTCATTTATCCCCCCCCTTGCTGCTTGTGCTCGCTGGGTCAGCCAACCACGCCGTGCAGGCGGGCCCTGCCTTCACCAGGAGGCCCCGGGAACCGAACCCGGGGCCTCCCATATGGTAAACGGGAGCCCTACTGATTGAGCCACAGCCGCTTCCCATCAATAACTTTTTTTTAACGTTCAGTTTTGAAGTAACTTTAAACCTACACAGTTAGCTACAAAAATAATAAAAACCCATACAAAGGGGGATGGATGTGGCTCAAACGGTTGGGTGTCTGTCTCCCATATGGAGGGACCTGGGTTCGATCCCAGGGACCGCCCGGTAAAAAAATAAAATAATATAAATAAATAAATAAAATAAAATGTTTAAAAAAAAAAAAAAAAAAACTCATACAAAGAACTCCAACATACCTCCCACGCAGATACCTGAATTCACTAACTTTTAACATTTTGCCACATTTGCCTTTTCAGTCTATCAATCAATCTACCAACCTACCTACCTAAATGTATTTAGAAATGTATTTTCTAAACATTTGAGAGTAAGTTGTACCTATCATGTTCTTTGGTCACTTAATACTTCCATATATATTTCACTAAGATATTCACTTATATAACCACCACATGTACAGTTATCAAGTTCAAGAAATTTAATATTGGGAAGCGGCTGTGGCTCAATCAGTAGGGCTCCCGTTTACCATATGGGAGGCCCCGGGTTCGGTTCCCGGGGCCTCCTGGTGAAGGCAAGCCCGCCCGCACGGCGTGGTTAGCTGACCCAGCGAGCACAAGCAGCAAGGGGGGGATAAATGAATAAATAAATAAAAAATCTTTAAAAAAAAAAAGAAATTTAATATTGATATAAAGCCTACAGTCAATATTCCAATTTTTTTCACATATCCCAGTAATATCCTTTTGGGCCTTTTCTTCTCCATTATTAGACACAGTCCAGGGTTGTGTGCATTTAATTGTTATTGTATATTTAGTTGTACTTTTTTTTAAATTGTGAAAACATATATACAACAAACTTTCCAATATCAACCACTCCAAGCATACCATTCAGTCGGGGTTAAATACATTCACAATGTTGAGCTACCCTCACCATCAGCAATTACCAGGACTTTCCCATCACCCTCAAACAATGGTCCTCAATTTTTAAGAATGAAAAGGTCTTGAGGCCAAAAAGATTGAGAACTACTGTATTAGTCAGCCAAAGGGGTGCTAATGTGAAGTACCAAAAATGGGTTGGTCTTTATAAAGGGTATTTATTTGGGGTAGAATTCCACAGATACGAGGTCATAAAGCGTTAACTTTCTTCTCTCACCAAAGTCCATTGCCAGGTGTTGGAGCAAGATAGCTGCCGACGTTTGCCAGGGGTCAGGCTTCTTGAGTTCCTCTCTTCCTGGGGCTGCGTTTCTCTCCAGGCTTAGCTCTTCTGGTTCCTCCACAAGGTCAGCTGTAGACTATCAGGTGAACGGCTCACTTCTCTTCTCCTGGGGCCTTCTTTCTAACATCAAAACTGCTTCTCAAAAAAACTGCTTCAACTCTGTTCTTGCCTTGCCTTTTATATTCGATTCCCCACCCACCAAGGGGTGGGGCTCAATGCCCTACTGACGTGGCCCAGTCAACGCTCTAATCATAACTTAATCATGCCCAGATTAACAGATCAGTTTACAAGCATGATCCAATTATATTTTTGGAATTCAAAATTACATCAAACTGCCCAACTGCAACAACTACCAACCTAGAAATTAAATAATATCAATAATGTATGATATAATATATTAGAATACAGAATATTATCACATGTTTTCTGGGTTTATTTGCATCACACCCATCAACTAACAAGGCTAGAAGTAAAAAAAAAAAAAAAAAAAAAAATAGAGAAAGAGAGAATGAATTATTCATTCCCAGATGTTTATCTATCCACTCATTCAGGAAACACCTCCTAAGAACCTAATTTGTGCAGGTCCTGTGCTGGCTGCTGATGACACAGAAAGAAAGAGAAACTGGAAGATGTGGCCAGGGGGGACATGTGCTGGGACTGAAGGTATCTGGCTAGGGGCTCATCTCAGCTACTCCAGGTCATGTGTCCTCTTCAACTAGCTGATCCCTGAGACACCAGGGCCTGAGAGAACTAAATTGGGAAGCAGAGGCACCCGGTCTCCATCTCTTCTGCGGTTCTGCATAGAGAAGTTCTAGGAGATGAGTTATGAGCATGGCCACTCTAGTTTCAGGAAGAACTGTAGCTAGGACTCACCAAAGAAGTCATTCTCATTCATACTACAATTAACACTTAAAGTTGGAGTTTCCCAGAAGAATTCCAGCCTACATTTTGAGAAGTTGCCAGAATTGAACTCCTGACAAGAAGAGGTAACTAGCACAGAAGCACAGTGAATGCAGTGGAAAAGACACTGTGGGTGGCATCAGGAACCCGGCTCCAGCCCCAGGTCTTGGTGTCCTTGAGTGCCTCTGTTCCCTCGGCTTCCCACTTACAAAATGAGGATGCTAGACTAGATGATTTTTAGTAGACTGTGTACTCCATAAGAAGGAATTCATCCTATTTCTCCTTGTACCTCACTAGTTTGCACAGTACAACAAAAATATTTGTTGTGAAGCAGTGAATCTAAGATCTCTTCCAGTTAGATATTCTGGGATTCTCTATAACAGGCTACAAGAGGTGCTAACAGGAAAAATTCCAGGGTGGTTTTCAAAAAGCTTGGGAAGTTGTGTTGTGTTGTTTGCAGACACACAGAGGGTGCAGGCCTTCCTATCTGCCAGCCTAACCCATTTTTCAACAAAGGACAAATGCCATCCAAAGATCTAGGTCACTGTAAACTGCAGATGCTATAAATGGACTGGCTTTACTTAAAACTGATTGGATTCTTAGTTGGTATCTTCGGAAAGTCACACTTCTCATTTGAAAAGTATTCAAGGGATATTAAAAGGAAAAGATAGTTTTTAGAATTACTTACCCCCAAAACCAATAGGATCTTAGTGGTGAGCTGCTGTATCCAATGATTTGTAAGGTTTAGCCCCTGGAAAATAGTTCAGGCAGCCACTTTCTAATCTCTGTAATTAGTGAAAAGACATTTAAATTAATCTCTTCTCTGTCTAAGCATATGTTTGCACTGAAAGGAGATTTGTAAGGTAAATAAGGACCTTGTTTAAAGAGGTAAAGAGTTTCCCCTCACAAAGAGATATCTTTTAAAATTCTAAGAGTATAGAACTCTCACATTTCCAACAATTAGGGAAAGCAAACCATAATGTTAGTTATATGCCTATTTTTAAATTTTCAAAATAAGATATATTTAAGTGCATCAAATTACTCATTTTAATTTGATTCATAATATGATATGTCTGTTCATCAAATAGCCTCTTCTCTAGAACTGACTGTTTAGTTTTGTGAGAAAAGCAATTTCTCTTGTTTAAAATAATTCTTTAATAAGTATGAATCATATTTTTGGTATGAAAGAGCTTTTCAAAATCATCACAAACTCTTTATTAAAAGATCTGGAGAATGGGGGAAGAAACATTATTTGCTCAAAATTATAACTAGGTAAAAGTCCCTTGACTTCTAGTCTAGAATTTCCATTATAAACATCTACAAAGAAGAAACACATTTTATTGCTTTTTAACAACTCTATTTTAAGGATTCAAATAAATCAATTCTAAGTATTGATTGACAGTGTAGCTTATTCTGAGAATTAAGAGCACCACAGAAGAGTCTGTATAACATTGGTCAAGTACATGAGTATTGGAATTAGCACTAGGTCTGATTTTGATTTTTTTTTTTTTTTTGAGGTTCTGGGGGCCAGGGATTGAACCCGGGACCTTGTATGTGGGAAGCCAGTGCTCAACCACTGAGCCACATCAGCTTCCCTGAAATTAGACAGAACTAGGTCTGGATTACAGTTCTACTAAGTAGCCACATGACTTGTGCCACGTTGCTGTACCTCTCTCTGTTTCCTGTGTAAAATGGGATGATAACTATGCCATTGGGTTTCTTTGAAGATTAAAATAGCACCATTAAACTATGTGCCAAGAACTGTTTTAAGTGCTTTATATGTAATCTATTCAACAATCCTCTGAGATAGATACTGTTACTATTCCCATTTTATACATGAGAAAACTGATGCATAGAGAGATTAATTTGCCCAAATTTACACTGTTAATAGGTGGCCGAGGTGAAACTTGAAAACAGGTAATCAGACTCCAGAACTCTACTCTTTACCAGCATACTGTAAGTGCATCTCTACAAAAGCTAGTGCCTAAAAAGCTCTTGGTTCAGCCTGGCAAACTGTTGATAATAAATAATAGCTACTAGCATGATTGCTACATTCACGGTGACAGCCATACTGCAAGTAGCAATTTCACCTCTATCAAACATAATACCAAAAATACACAGAGAAGATATACAAATAGATATGAGTCTGGAGGATATTAAACCAAAGCCAATTATTTCCCTTGATCAGAGTGATTTGATCACCCTATGGCTAAGAATTCATTATGTAATATAACAAGGCAATTTTTATTAATTTTTTTTTTTTTTTTTACCGGGAGGTCCCAGGGATCGAACCCCGGTCTCTCCATATGGTAGACGGACGCCGAACTTCTTGAGCCACATCCGTTTCCCAATTTTTTTTATTTTTAAAGAAGCTTTAGACTACATAAATGTTAGATAAAATATATAAAGGATTCCCATATGCCCCACTCCCTCCCCCTCCCACAGTTTTCCATAATAATAACATCCTTCACTAGTGTGGTACATTTGTTACAATAGCAAGGCAATTTTAAACCTCAAGAACAAAGTATATGTACTTGTATAATGTCTGCATTGCTGTAGTTTATTTTGAGTAGGTTAATCAAAGAAATGAAAATACTATTCAACTATCTTCCATCATTTATATTATTGATATGTAATATCCTTGAGAGGAGGGATTGTGTGTTGTTCATTTTTTATCAGTGCTTTGAACACTGCCTGGGATGAATGGGTGCATTCATCTATTATATGAATGAATGCATGAATGAATGAATGAATGTCAGGCTAAGATGAACAGTCTGCTTGGCAGGAAACTTTTTAAGGCCCTAACAACATAAGAGCCCTTTAAAACTGCTCAACAACAAACACTTCAGGAAGCAATCACCTTGCTTCCTCCTAGATTTCAGGTCCCGAAAGACTGGAAAGGTCTTGGGAAAGCTATTAGGGCTTTGGATGTCCCTGTTGGTCCTAATGGGGCTTAAATCTCCAGACCTAATTCTTGAATCCCATGTCTGCCCCCATCTGCTTTCCAATGGCCTTGAGATACCCAGAGGTCACGCTAAACCTAACTTAAACATAAAGGAATATTTTCTTTCAACGCTCCCAGTGCAACATTTCCTTGATATACACCAGCACATAATACCCAACGTTATTTTCCATGAATAAAATGGGATCCAGAGGGTTGTGACTTGCTAAAGGTCATACAGGGTCAAACTGGTGACCAGAAAATAAGGGGGTCTTGCCCAAGTCACACAAGGAACCAGTACTAGGCCAGGACTCCAATATTGCCTGAAGTCTAGGGACAATCATGTGCAGTGTTTCCTTTCTGGCGCTTCTGATCACAAACGTCCGCCCCCTGGCGGGTCCATTATGCGTATGGTCAAAGTTTATTTTTATTTTTATTATTTTTTTAAAGATTTTATTTATTTATTCATTTATCCCCCCCTTGCTGCTTGCGCTCGCTGGGTCAGCCAACCACGCCGGGCGGGCGGGCTTGCCTTCACCAGGAGGCCCCGGGAACCGAACCGGGGCCTCCCATATGGTAAACGGGAGCCCCACTGATTGAGCCACAGCCGCTTTCCCTCAAAGTTTATTTTTGACGGGTGAAAAGGGGCCGAGTGATTCTCTCAAGATGGAAACCTAGTGCCACCCAGTCCAAGACCGGTTCTCAGAAGCCCCTCCCCTCTTTGGCCAGGTCAACGGACTGCAGCCCGGAAAGCGCGAGGACTCCCACCATCCCCCACGCCGCGCCCCTTTCTCCCCTTTAGGGCTTCATACCCACGCGCGGCTGCCCGGCTGGGAGCTAAGGCCGGAGGGGGGCGGCGAGCCACGGGTCTTCAGCAGCCACCTAGCGCCACAACCGCCCGCGCCTCCGCCCCTAGCAACGAGGCGCGCGTCGCTAGGGCGGGAGTCCCCGCGAAAAGTCTCCGGGCGCCCTCGCCGGCCCCGGAACGGCGGTTCCGCTCTCTTGACAGCCCCCGGGGTCCAGCCGAGAGCGCCCCGCCCCGCTTTCTTGCTGTAACAATGCGGTGATGAGGTGTGGAGAAGAGGAGGGGTGTGCCCAAGGCTACGCTGCCAGGAAAAACCTAGACAATCCAAGGAAAGCCGGTACCACTGAGCCAAATACGGAGAAAACGCTTAATAAATGTCATGTTTAAATTATTATTCGCCCAGATAGAGGTGCTGCCTTATTTCTTTCTAAATAAACTCTTTCCTTTGGCCACCTCCCAGTACTTCAATCCCCTACTCTCCTATTCTTCTCATTTTTCTCTTTACAGTTCGGCACCATAGCAAAGAGACCCCTCAGTACTTCCTTGAGTTGCAGTGGGAAAGACAGTTCCAGAAACTAACAGCTGCAAGACAAAGGAATTTTTACAGCTGCAGTTACATTGCTTCCATTCATCTCTGTGATCCTGGGGCATAGCACAGAGCTTGGTACACAGTTGGGGCTTGTTGAATGCTTGTTGAAGGCATAAATGAGTGAATGAATGGCTGGGATCCTAACCAACATTTCTTTTGCTCCCTGGTAGTGGCCTCCTGCAGTGCTGTGCTCCCAGAACAACCACTTTCAATGAAGACACGGAGTTTCAGAAAGTTGAGCCCCCATGGCTGTGGTGGAATGGGGTGTTGGTGGCAGTGGGGGCCAAGGGATGTTTGCCTTCACAAAATATCTTCAAATCCAGGGAGAGTGTCCCTAACAGCATCCCTGACTGGAGTTCCTCTAGCCCGGGACTCTCTTTTTTTTTTTTTTTTTTAACTTTATTTTGTACATTTAATAATTGAAAATATACAATAATTAAAAAAGAAAAAGAAAACACAGTTGAATAAAAACATACATTTCTCAATTAAATGTATTGGATACATGTAAGTTTTGTTTTTTAATCATACAATATGTTACACATTATTTTTGGTTCCTAGCAATGCAATCATGCAGTATTTGTCCTTTTGTGTCTGGCTTGCTTCACACAACATAATGTCTCCAGGTTCATCCTGGAGCATATGAAGTCATATGCTTTACGACTTCATTTCTTCTTACAGCTGCATAATATTCCATCGTAAAAATACACCGCAGTTTGTTTATCTATTCATCAGTTGATGGACACCTGGATTGTTTCCAACTTTTGGCAATTGTGAATAATGTTGCTATGAACATCAGTGTGCAGATGTCTGTGTCTCTCATTGTACTTTTGATTTGCATTTCCCTAATAATTAGTGATGTTGAGCATTTTTTCATGTGTGTTTTTTTTGTTTGTTTGTTTGTTTGTTTGCCATTTGTATTTCTTCTTTGGACAAATGTCTATTCAGGTCTTTTGCCCACTTTTTAATTGGGTTGTTTGTCTTTTTATTGTTGAATTGTAACATGTCTTTATATAGCCTAGATATTAAACTCTTATCTTACATGTGATTTCCAAATACTTTCTCCCATGAATCGGCTGCCTTCTCACCCTTTTGACAAAGTCCTGGGAGGTGCAAAAGTGTTTACTTTTGAGGAGGTCCCATTTTTCTATTTTTTCTTTTGTTGCACATGCTTTGGGTGAAAGGTCCAAGAAACCACCACCTACTACAAGGTCTTGAAGATGTTTTCCTACATTTTCTTCTAGTAGTTTTATGGTTCTGGCTTTTATATTTAGATCTTTGATCCATTTTGAGTTGATTCTTGGATAGGGAGTGAGATAGGGGTCCTCTTTCATTCTTTTGGTTATAGATATCCAGCTCTCCCAGCACGATTTGTTGAAGACTGTTTTGTCCTGTTAACGTGGACTTGGTAGGTTTGTCAAAAACCAATTGACCATATAGGTGAAGGTTTATTCTGGATTCTCAATTCTATTCCACTGATTGATATGTCTATCTTTATGCCAGTACCATGCTGTTTTTTTTTTTTTTTTTTTTTTTTTTACCGGGAGGTCCCGGGGATCGAACCCGGGTCCCTCCATATGGGAGACGGACGCCCAACCAGTTGAGCCACATCCGACCCCAAGTACCATGCTGTTTTGACCACAGTAGCTTTTTTTTTTTTTTTACCGGGAGGTCCCAGGGATCAAACCCGGGTCCCTCCATATGGGAGACGGACGCTCAACCAGTTGAGCCACATCCGACCCCACACAGTAGCTTTTTAATATGTTTCAAGGTCAGGCAGTGAAATTCCTCCCACATTGCTCTTCTTTTTTAGAATGCTTTTGGCTATTCAGGTGCACTTTCCCTTCCAAATGAATTTGGTAATTACCTTTTTTTTTTTTTTTTTTTTTTTTTTAAAGATTTTATTTATTTACTCATTCATCCCCCCCCTGCTGCTCGCGCTCACCGGGCCAGCCAACCACGCTGCGCGGGCGGGCCCGCCCCCACCAGGAGGCCCCGGGAACGGGAGCCCCACCGATTGAGCCACAGCCGCTTCCCTGGTAATTACCTTTTCTAAATCTGTAAAGTAGGCTGTTGGAATTTTGAACGGTATTGCATTGAATCTATAAATAAGTTTGGGTAAGATTGGCATTTTCACAATATTTATTCTTCTGATCCATGAACACAGAAGGCCCAGGGGTTCTTAACCTTTTTTGAACCCTTTGCCAGTCAGGTGAAAACTATGGACCCTTCTCAGAATGTAGCAGCAGGTAGTTTTATGACACTCATCATCGGCATGTCTTTAAATTAAATTTTAGGATTATTCAAAATTATGTTTTAAAACTTTCCCATAATTTCAATACCTGAACCTAACATGGTTCAACATCTGTTCATACAGTCATTTTCGGCAAACATTTAGAAATTCGAGTTTTCCCACATCATGATAAAACCACTTCCACCACCCTTACCAACCTTTTTGCAGGCAGTTATCTACTGTACTCAGAAGATACTACATAAAAATAAAAATCATACTAAGCCCACACTATACTGTATATTATTTAATAAATATATCATACCCACACCAACACATCCCCTCAAGAATAATGTTATTTTGAATTTTCAATTCAAGCTCACAGACTCCCTGAAGGTTCCATGGACCCCTGGTTAAGAACCCCTGCTCTAGTCCTTACTGACTCTCCCTTGCTGATGATGCACTCATTACCTTCTGAGTCAGTGACCTATAGTTAGGAGATTTCCTCCCAGTAGGAGCTGGGGTCTGTCCCCAAGCCAATTGCAACACTGGTTTTAGTTCAGAACTGAGTACTCTCCCACAAATTTAATCTCTCTTCTAGATTGCTTTGCCCTCGGGCACTGTGCTGGCTCAGTGTAGCTACAGAGTTGAGTCACCAGATTCCTAACTTCAAGTTGCTCCTCCTCTAAGGACACAGACTCCCTGGGAGATGCCACCATGCTTTAGGCTTAAGGCACCTTGGGCATTCCAAACTGGTATCTCTGGCCAGACAGCTCCCAGAGCCAAATGCATACATCCACCTGCCTCCCGCCTGTCTCCACCTGCCTCCCACCCATCTCCACCTGGCTGTCTAAAAGACACCTCATTCTTGACATGTCTTGCACTGGAAACATCTTGCTCCAAATCTACTCCTCCTCTTTTCTCTCTAAGTGCTGGGAGCTATCAGTCACCAGTCACTCAAGTCAAGGATCTAGGAGACATTTGTAACTTCTTTCCTTGTTCAGGAACAATTCCCAAGACCTCTCAATTCTTCCTCTTAAACACACTAAAAAGAAGAATCTGTTCACATCTCTACCCTACCTCCTGGGTTCAGGCCAACATCAGCCCCTGGCCTGATAGATCAAAAACGGCCACAAATTCCTTGCAGCATTTCCTACCATGGGTGCCTTGTAAAACTTGTTTTGACCAGTGGAATGTGGTGGACGTGACATTGTGTGACTTCTGAGTTTAGGCTTCAAAAATCCTTCTAATTTCTTTGCTCATCCTGTTGGAACACTGCCACCATGGGAAGAAGCCCAGGCTGGCCTGTTTGAAACACATGGCCCATTCCATAGAGTTCAGCTACTTTAGACCATCCAGCCCTGCTGGAGCCATCAAATGACTGCAACTACACAAGTGACCATCTGAAGAATAGCCCACCTGAGACCAGCCCAAGTTCCCCGCCACAGAATTGTGAGCAAATAATCAGTTGTTACTTGAAGCCTCTAAGTCTTGGGGTGGTTTGCTATATGCAATAGATAACTGATATCTGTAAGTCCCGGTACAGCTTCATCTTCCACCTCTGCCACCCACACCATATACTTTAGTGGCCTAAAGTACTTGCAGCTCGTTAGCTCATTGTGCCAGCTGTCACTTTTGGATCCTTGCACATGGTGTTCCTTCTGCCCAAAGCCCATCCCCTATATCCCCTTACCCATCTTTGTCTAGCTAAGACCCTCAGCTTAGAGACCATCTCCCTGTCTTCCTCCAAGTCTTTCCCTCCTCTGAACTAGATTAGCTGTCTTCCTCTGTGCTTCCAAAGCCCCTCTATTTTCCCCAACATAGCATAATTTTTTCTTTACTTGTCTGTGTCACTTGACTGTGAGCTCCATGAGGGCAGTGACTGGGTCTTGTTTACACTGGTATTACTGGTGTCTAACACAGGCTCTAGCACAGCCACTGTGCAACACAACTTCCTATATTGATGGAATGTTCTATATCTGCACTGTCCAATACAGTAGCTACTGGCCCCATTTGCTATGGAGCACTTGAAATGTAGCTAGTGCAGTTGAGGAACTGAGTTCTAAATTTTATTTAATTTTAATTAATTTAACTTTAAATAGCTTAATGTATTGAACAGCACAGGTCTAGCACATAATAAGTAGATGCTCATTGAGTATTTTAAATTAAAAAAGGACTGGTACTGCCAGATCCAGTACCGGCCTTTCTTTCCCCTGACTGCCACTCTGGGCCTGGCCGGCTTCACCCTGCTCCTCAGTCTCCTGGCCTTTGCCATGTACTGCCTGTAGTGCCTCCATGGGCTCTTGGCAGTGTTGCTGGCCCTTCCGGACCTTGTTCTCCATGACACAGTGGGAGCTGCTGTCTGCCCAGGCCTGCTTCTCCAGCCTGACTCTTCCCTCTGCCCTGGAGCCCAGCCCTGCAATGCCGAGGACTCCAGGGGCCAGCGGAGGCCTCTCCCTGTGACCTCCATGGCTCTGGGCCTCCTGCTGGGGCTGCTGGCCCTCAGCCCCCATTGACAGTGGGCCCCTCAGGGTCAAGCAGCTCCTGTCGTCGCTGCCTTGGCCCTGGGCAGAGCCAGGCAACCCCCCTGGGCCGGTCTGAGCGTTCTGGCTGAGGGCCTAGCCACCTTTCCCCAATCGCTCCTTGGGCTGAAATGGGGACCCAAGGACTAAGTGAGAGGCTATTGAAGGGTAGCTTGAGGGAGGGGGGTTTCTCTGGAACATGTGCAGATTAAAATAACTGTGAAGTTTTCAAAATAAATAAATAAACTAATTAATTAATTAAAAAAGGAAAGGGGAAGGGGGCAGATGTGGTTCAAAGGTTGGCTGTCCATCTCCCATAAGGAGGGACCTGGGTTCGATCCCCAGGACCTCCCGGCAAAAAGAAAAAAAGAAAAATATAGAAGGGGCACGGGCCGCCAGACCCCGCGCGCGGGTTTGCTGTCAGGCCCTGCGAGCAGGTGAGCCTCCAGGCCCTGCACGTGGGTGTGCCGTCAGGCCCCACCGAGCCACGCAGCAAGATGGTGACGTAATAAGGGAGAGCCAAGACAAGATGCGCCAAAAAACCAGGAACTAAGGTGGTGCAGGTGGTAGGATGCCCCTCTCCCACATCGGAGTTTCCCACGACCGAATCCCAGTGAAGACAGGAGGAGGATGAGAAGAGAGGGCAGGAAACAGACACAGAGAATTGCCCAGCGAATGGACACAAAAACAGCAAAAAATGGGGGGGTAAAAATAGATAAAAGTAAATAAATAAATAAAAGGGAAGGGGAAGACAGCCATGGGCAGAAATTAAGACAAATGATAGAATGCTGTGTGCATAAGCAACATAATTTCATGTACACCCCTCCCTGTCCCTGCACCCCGCCCCCCATCCCCTCAGCCAAACACTACCAGTGCCTCCAACTCTTCCTTATAGAAATATAATCCTAGTTCTTGGCTCTTTACTGCCTGAGTTGGTTGTTCTCTCTAGGGTGTGCCCAGTACCCAGCTGGCTATTGCCTTTGCTGTGCTGTGGGTTGGTCCTTAGAGCCCTCTGGAGAGAAGATCTGGTCTCATCCGGTCTGTACTGGCCCCAGCAGGGAGGACTCCCGCCTTGGGGCCTGACTTCATGACCCCAGACCTTTGTGGTCCGTGTTTCTCGGCATCGGCAGGCTGCCAAGTCCCTGTCAAGGGTGATAAAGCCAGCTGTGCTCTGAAAATGACATGGGAGGATGTCACTGATGGTCTTATTGCTGCCTCTGGAAACGCTGCACACCTCGTCAGATGACTTCCAGTTCTGACAGGGTCTGAGAAGGAGGGGGATAGGGACAGGGCAGGGCGCCAAGACAGGGCTCCATGAGGCAGGCAGGAAGGCTGGGTCTGCGGTTGAGAAGCAGGCATGAGGGAGAGTAAAGGTCTGGGAAGGATGGTCCTTTCAAAAAGACTTTCCAAAATGTTTAATACCAAAAAGTTGCTACTGCTTTTCTTTCTTCCTTTTTTTTTTTTTTTTTTAATAATCATTCTTTTTTTTAAAAAAAGGTCAAAAACCAAGTGTAAATGGGCAAATGAAAAAGCAAGTTACAGAACAGGATGTAGAGATAAGTCCCAATTTTATAAAAATCAATACACTCCTCCTATAGCATATAGTAGGGGCTAATAAATGTATTATTATATGTGTATATTGTAAATATACTTGTAGCAGTTTCTGAGAATTTGAACTGTGTGGGGCTCTCTGGCGAGGGGGATGCAGAGTTCAGTTTGTGGTATGAAAACACTTGTTTGTCCCTCTGCCTGGAAAGCTCCTGCCCCAGATAGTCTCCTAGCTCCCTTGCTGTCTTTACCCAGGGTGTAGTTCCAGTGCCACCCCCTGGGTAACTTCCCCAGACCACCCTTTCTACACCCTAGACTAGCACCTCTGGAAAGGTGCATGACTCTTTTTCACAGCTCTTACCACTGCTGACATCAAATTACATATTGATTTGTTTCATTTGTCCCTGAGAGCAGCTTTGCTTTTCTTGACTGTAGCATCCCCAGTGTCTTGAATAGTACCTGGCACATAGCAGATGCTCAGTAAATTTGCTGAGTGACTAAAATGTAACAAAGGTGTCCATTGTCCATTCCTCTCTGTCCTAGCTCAAGGTATGTTGCCTAGGCAACCCCTAAAGTTCAAGTAAAACCCCTTCCCCCCAAGGGTCCAGAGGTCCCCTTAGAGCAATTGCTTTCAAAAATTTTTGACCATGACATTCAACCTAATGCTCACACCTATACATATATAGGTAAGCGAAATAACAAAAATCCTTGCTATGAGCAATGCTTTCTTTTATTCCTCCCTCCATCCCTTTTTTTTTTTTTACTGTTGCCTGCTCATTGTTTTTTGTTTGTTTGTTTGTGCATTGTCTGCTCCTTATCTGTCTTCCTTAGGAGACACAGGGAACTGAACCCGGGACCTCCCATGTGGGAGGCAGGCACCCAACTGCTTGAGCCACATCCACTCCCCCCTCCCTTCCTTTTTTCCTAGATGCTGGTCTCCACCCTTAGAATTGATTTTATATCCAACTAATGGGTCCTCACCTATGGTTTGAAAACATTACCTTAGGGCAGTGTTTCTAGGAGCAAAGGGCTGGCTCATGCATCCCAACATCCCAATCACCAGGTGACTGTTGATAGATACAGATTATATATAGACTCTACCCCAGACTTAGTGAATGAGACTCTTATCTGAAACTTGGCAGGTTTACAAGCCCTGACCCCCAGGTGATTCTTAGGCCCAATAAAGCTTGAGAACCACTGCCTGGGCATTTAGGAGTATCCTGAGTCCCATGCAGAGTGCTGTGCAGGCCCGAGGCAAGGGCTGGCTCTCCAGTTCCAGTCCAACGCCGTCCCCGCTGAGTGGAACAGTTCATCCCAATATTATAAAAAGTAAATCCACTCACGCTTTAGCCCTTGCATGTGCTTGTCGCTTTGCCTGGAAGCATTTCTGGTGAATTTGCAGCTGCTTTCCGTATATCCTCTATGGGCCTCTTTGGGCCTCTGACTATTTCAGTGCCGCACCCCACGAAGGGGTCCACCCACCCGCAAGGACCTTAACCCCTTCTCCCTGGTCCCCCACAGCCTCCTTTCTCTTTAGCCTTCAGTTGAAAAACACCTCCTTCTGTTATCTTTCTCACCCTGAGGTTTGAGTCCCCCCACCCTCAGCCCTTCAAACACAAAAAATTTCAAACCACAATGTGGTGTCTATTTCCATCCCTACCGCAGAAGAAGCTAAATGCCGTTTAGAGGCCATCACTCTCCCACTGGGATGCACGGCAAAGCTTCTTATGCTAAGAACGCTGCACACCCCCTGGCCAAAGAACCTCACGCAATTCACATTCTCAAAACCTACCACGAGTACATTTACAGATCCGCACACATTTACCAGACACCCAAGCTAAGACTGTGCAGGCAACATCTTTAGTTTTACAGCAGACCTTTCAAACAGGTGCCATTATTACCATCTCCACTTTATACATGAGGAAACATTCTAAGGGGTTCACTAGTCTGACCAAGGCCACCGAGCTGTAACTGGCATAGCGGGGGATTAAATATATAAATATTCCACTCTGTTCTCTCATCACACGTGTAGTAGTTGTCTGGGGTGACAGTGTGCCCATACTGTATGATAACACCGCTCAATACTGGTCAGGAGAGCTCCTCAGCCGCCTCAGAAAGAAAGGGTTCTCTCCCCTTTGTTAAACTGTCTCTCAGGGGCCTCAGAGCTGCGGTGCCTGAGTGCCAACGTGCTGCAGGATGCTAGGTTGTCTCTCTTTTGGTTTTGCTCTCACATGTGTCCAGTTCTGATGAACTCAGAATCCCCTCTGACAGTCAAGGCCTGATGCCTTCTCCCTTAGGCTAGGTTTTCTCCCCAGACCTCTGTCAAAACCTCCTAAGGTGGAGGTTGGGGGCCAGCACTCTCCACACATGTCCAGAGCAGCTGGCTCCCCAGTAAAGGGGTCAATCTGGGCTCAGACTGATTTACTCTCATTATCAGATCACGGAGAAAAAAAATCCCTGAGACAGCTCAGGTACAAATTAGCAGTGGTTATTTCAGGGGGTGGGTTTTTCTTCCACGTGCTAATTTGCACATTCTATTTTTTTCCACGAAAGTGCATCACTTTCCTATGCTAGTTAAAAAAACAAGACCAGAAATTCAAATCAAGAAAAAGTGGATGTAAATACTTGGGGGGAAAATCAAACTTAAAATTCACAGATGTTCCTCAGTAGGTTTTAATGACCAATTTAAAAAGTATTAATCGTATTAACCATAAGTGAAACTATCTGAGTTCCACTCTCATTGCTACGCCTTGGTAACTGTGACCCTGGGCATAAAAGCAGGGATCAGCACAGGACTGTTGTCATGCTCTCAGCAGATGCTTCACATTTGCTGCTGCTGTCCATTTGCCGGCTGCTGTTTTACGTTTTTTAAGCTCATGAAATCCTTAGCTCGAGTCTCTAAGGCAGGTCCTCTTATCATGCCCCTCTAATAGCTGAGGTCCCCGAGGGTACTCAGCCAGTGAAGAGCTTTAAGGTACCCCTCCACTGCTGCCTCTTAAAAGAGGCCATGGTGAACTCTCCTGCATTGTTGGTGGAAATACAAAATGGTGCGGCCACTGTGGAAAACAGTTTCGCAGTTCCTCAAAAAGCTAGAGAATTACCATATGACCTGGCAATCCCATTTCTAGGTATATACCTAAATAATGGAAAACAGGCACTTTCTCTGATGTTCACAATTGCCAAAAGGTGGAAGCAACCCAAGTATCCATCGACAGAAGGAATAAACAAAATGTATATACATACAATGGAATATTATTCAGCTGTAAAAAGGAAGGAAGTTCTGATACATTTAACAATGTGGGTGAACCTTGTAGACATTATATCGAGTGAAATAAGCCAGGCATGAAAGGACAAATATTATATGATCTCACTTACACGAAATATTAGGATATGCACATTTATAGAATCAGAAACTAGAATAAAGGTTAGCAGGGGCAGGGCCCAGGCTGGGAAATGAGGAGTAAAATGCTCATTTGGTACAGAGTTTCTGTTTGGGGTGACAGAAAAGTTTTGGTAATGGATGGGGTGATGGTAGCTGTAATTAACATCACTTGAATTGTGTACTTGCAAGCGGTTAGAATGATTAATTTTAAGTTGTATATATGTTACCAGAATAGAACCATACAACCCAAAAAGTGAACCCTAATGTAAACTACGGACTATAGTTAATAATATAATAACAACAATTTATCAATTGTAACATTACTACCACAGTAATGCAAAATGTTAGAGAAAACTGGGGGCGGGGGCGGTAATACGGGAGCTCTGTGCTCTTCACGCTTTTTCTGTAAACCTAAACTACACCAATTAATACATTTAAAAAATGGTTAAAATGGCAATTGTTTTGTTACAACGTATGTCACAATATTTTTTAAAAGGGCTGTTGTGAGGAATGAATAATAGAATGCTTGTAAAGAACTTAGCCAAAGCCTCGCACTTAGTAAATGCTCAATAAAGCTTCCCGTGGCCACCGTTAGTACTTGTCAGAAAAGCACCTTTCAACGCGATTTAACTCAGCAAGAAACAAAAGCCCGCGGAAGGCCGGCGGGCTGAAGCGCGCGGGATCCGGCCGGCCGCGAGCTGGGCGGAAGCAGGAGCAGCGCCGGGGCGCGCGGGGGCGCCGGGCGCGGGCCGGGGCCGGGGGCGGGGTCGGGGAGGCCCCGCCCAGCAGCCACCTGCCGCAGGTGGAGAGCCTGGGCCTGGGCGCTCGGCCATGTCCGCTGAGGGCGCGGGGCCGGGGCCCCAGGCGGGGCCGCTCTGCCCCGATCACGGCCAGGCTCTGCACTGGTTCTGCTGCTCCGAGCGGCGGCCCGTGTGCGCCGCCTGCGCGGGGCTGGGTGGCCGCTGCCGGGGGCACCGCATCCGCCGGGCGGAGGAGCGCGCCGAGGAGCTGCGGGTGAGCGGGAGTGGGCACCGGAAGGCGGGGGTGCCGAGAGAAGGGACCCGGCCGGGGCCGGAGAGCCTGCGGGCCCGGCGGGCCAGGCGGCAGGTCCAGAAACCCGGGCACCTGGGTGGTACTGGCCGCAGGACGAGACGGGTAAGGGTATGGTCCCCGGAGTCGTACTGGCCTGAGTTCGAATCCCACCTCCCCCCATCCGCACTGTGAATGACGTAAAACTCTGAACCTCAGTGTCTTCCTCTAGTTTGGGGGCAATAATAGCAATATTTAACTAGACGTTGAGATATAATTAACATAATGGGTAAATGCTGTTTAGCCATCGGGTCTGCCACATAAAAACTCTACTCAAAGTTGTTGCGGCAGAGCCAGCCAACCCCCTCCTCCTCCGTTGAGCTGCTGGGGGCCCTGGAGGCCGGAGCTGGTTTCCAGCCCTGGACTTTTTTGGTTCTTGGGCAGTAGAGGGCTTCGCTGCTCTAGTTCTTCAGGGCGAAGTATGCCCCAACCCCCGCCCCTGTGGAAGCTGCCCTGGATAAAACCTGGCCCTTCCTCGCCCCTCTCCTTCCCCCCTCCCCCTCTCCTTCCCCCCTCCCCCTCTCCTTCCCCCCTCCCCCTCTCCTTCCCCCTCCCCTCTCCTCCCCTCTCCTCCCCCCCTCCCCTCTCCTCCCCCTCCCCT